>JAVSBS010008828.1:0-10085 GCA_033124195.1 Coracias cyanogaster | reverse complement strand
AAGGACACCACTGAGAGAGCTCAGCAAGATGCAACCAGCCCCAACAGAAGCCACACCCAACAGGAAGCTCCTCCAACCAATCGGCTCCTGGTTAAAATAGCCCTGGCCTCGCCTCACCCATGGGTAAGGGCAGAGCTACAGAGACACAGGTGGGCCAGGTTCTGCCTCTGGAACATGAAGCCAATAGGAAAAACTAAATATTCTGCTAGGTTGTGACTCATTTACAGGTCAACTCCAACTTGGGGCCCACAGCTCAGGCCCCAGCACTTCACACTGCTTTTCTCCAGGCCTAAGACAAAGGCTGTTGTGGAGACAGCCTGGGTTAAATTAGCACAATTAAACAGTGTTAAGCATCTCTAGGAAACGCAACACTGTTTTCTGCATTACTGACGTCACGGTATGTGGCTGTCAAATTACTGTCCAGGAGCAGGAGGATGACCTGTGGGAGGAGCACGGAGCTGAAACCCTCACCCATGTGCTGCCTCTGTGTGTAAAGCTCTGTCTCCTCATCTAAAGCAAATGCCCATTAACATGCTGCCCCTCTTCCCCTTACATGTTTTTTAATTAAGCAGGTATGCAGAGGAGCTTTTCACCTGCCCGCCTCCAGGACGTGGCGTTGATCTCCAGCAGCTGAAACCAGGGAAGTTCTGTTGCTTGCTGTGCAAGGATGGGTAGGATCAGGGTCATCATGTTGTCGATAAAGGCTTGCCAGTGCTGCTCACTGTTTCTTAATTATAAGAGAAGTGGCTTTTTAATACCGCATCCTTTCTCTATAACTAGAAGTGTTTGATGGGATCTGGTGTAAGCTCACATAACACTGGAGGGAAACTACATGGCAGGGCTGAACTCCTCCTTCCCCATCCTCAGGTATCAGGCCATGTTAGATGGGAAGCTATTGAATTGGTCCTCTTGGGCCTTCCCCTCTTATCTTTGAGGGTGAATAAATGAATCATGAAGCACACCATTTAAGCTCAGCAGTAGCCAATATTCCAGGTTTTCAGCACAGGGAGAAGATGGGAACTCGTAGCTGAGCTCCATTTCTATCATCTGCAAAGTCAGAGGAGAAACAGAGTGCAAGAAAACATGAAAGCATCATTAGTTGAGAAAAATAAATGTGCTTTTTCCATTTTACTAACCCAGAATCCATAGATGATAATTTTTTTTCAAGCCTGACTATCTCTTTAAGAAAGGCTAGAAACACCCTTCAGAGACTTGTAATGAAATAACATTATTTATCAGTATTAAATATAGATAAACAAAAATGAGAAACAGCCTTAATTGAAACCCTCTGTGAAATCTGGCTAATCAGTTTTCATTTCCAGGAGGCTTTGGCTTATGTTATTTAATTTATTATTTATCTGTTCTATTTTGATTTTGCTTTTCAGCCCCGGTGCTGGGCTTTGGGCACTTGGTGAGAGGTTGGAAGTATCACCACAGCTTCAACTGGGCCGATACTTCACCCATGTTTGAATCTTAGTAAGGCTTTGATAAGCTTAATGATCCTCTAAGGCTTCTCCTGACTGCGCTAGTAGCACTAATCTTGAATCCATTTTACAATATATTTGAGTATATATATTTGAATCCGCATTACAATATATTTTCCAACCCCAAAGTGCTTTTCCTTTTGGACCTGTTTCTACCTCCATCCCATGCAAACACATTGCCTTTTCACTTTATTTCTTTAATTTGTAGGCATCAAAGTTGCTGAATCAGGAAACTGAGGTTATAGCTATTGAAGAAAGTAATCCCACATTGTGACAAACTGCTTTTTCGGCAGATTTTCTCATGTTCCTCATTCTGAGTCACTGTCACATATTTTAAAGGCCAGACTTACATATGAAGCTCTTGATGGTGAGAGCTGTGCCCTTTCTTGTGGTTTCTGCATGCAGACGATTGCCGTCCTATGTCTCTACTGGTTGCCTCTAGCTAATGATGCTCAATTCGCATCACAGTACTTCCTGTGTCACTGGAGCGTGTGACATTGCCCACCAGAACTGGAAGTGAAGTGGTTGCATTTGACTATGTTAATTGGATTTTAAGTAGCCCACCAATGCTACTCATCTCTGCTGAAGTGTAGCTTGCTGAGATTCCACCTCTTTATGAGGAGGAATAGGAGAATTTGGGGAAAGAAATAAAGTTCAAGAATCTGATAAGAAAAAAGCAGATTGAAGCTGGGTAGAACACATTAAACTTCTTGTGTTTAGCTGCAGTAGTAATTGGCCGCATACTTCCTCAAAAGTCAAAGATATCTGTGACATTCAGGATGCTGACCAGGGAAAGTAGAGCATCATTCTCTCTTTAGAAGCAAGATCCAGCATTACTGGATCTATTCAAGTATTTTCTGACCCCAAAAAACATGATCTGCAGTTGTACACACAAATTTATCTTCACAGTATACCTTTGAGATCTGGAAGCCAGTTGATCTCCATTTTGCAGGCTGAAGGGACTGAAACCTGGGTGATTAAGTGATTTGCCCAAAGTCACAATGGAAAATCCTGGCAGAAGCAGAGAGGAGCCACAGGTCCACAATGCTCCTCTCCAGCTTGAAACAGGAACTTTACAATACTTAGGAAATTATTAAAATGTTAAATGAGTTGAAATGAAAGGCTCTGTCCAGAGCTGGAGTCATCATTTGGATTATTGACTCAGTTCTTCGAAAAATACACAAGTATGGCAGCATTATGAATGCAAATACAGCCAACGCATAATTCTCAAGTGAAGGGCAAATCAAAAGGAAACCATCTATGGTTTATATTTCCATGATCTCTTCCATCTCAACAGTGATAGAGAGCATGGCTGTGCATACATATCTGAAACATATGTTGGTTTTTGTGCTTGTCAGCTCGTTAGGCTCTGAGGGAATTCTCCCACGGTAGTTATGCCAAGATAGAGCAAGAAAGAGGACAAACAGCTTGTGGGCTTTAAGATCTTCTTCTGTTCCTCCTTGAGATGTGAGCGGGAGTGCCTGCCCTTGTCCTTTTCCACCCACTCTCATCCACCTTTCACGCCCGGAGTTTCCATCCTTTCCCTCATCAAGAGCACTTAGGAGCAAATTGTTCAGGGTAGAGGGAGGTGGGCACAGATGTGACCACCTGCTATGTATGTCTTTCTTCTCATGGGCTTTAAAAAAGGCACTCCATATTTTAAAAAGGAGGAAGAGATGGTGGCCTTTGGTGTTGCTCAGCACTGACACAGCTGGAGCTGGCTGGGGGTGGTGGGGTGTTATTTTTTACAGGTTGGCAACCAGACGCTTGTTGCAATGATATACTTTTTTTTTTTTTTTTTTTTTCCAGAGATCGCCTGAGTGTAGATGTGCCAACACAGGTTCCGGTTTTACCACAGCTAACTCTCTTATTTCAAAGAGAGGAAATATCCTCGGACAAGTCTGCTTTGTCAAGGTTGAAAATGTTCCACACCACAGATGGTGACCATAAGGTGCCAGTGAGTTTTCAGCTGAACCAGTGACACCCTACCCATTTGCTTCACTGCTGAAGATTTTAAAACTAGTTTTTGTTATGAGAAGCTGAGCAAGATACTTCTCTCCAAATGTCTCTTCCTCCTGTTAGCTCCTCACTTCCATATTCATGGCACTCCTGCTGCTACTAGCACTACCATGCGTAGCACCTACTGCAAATTGTCCAGTTCCTGTTGTTAGGATGGCAGTTCCCTTTGGTTTTTGAAAAATTCATTAAGCGAGGGGGTGGAAGGGGCAGCAGAGTCCTGTTATGGTCCAGCACCCTATTGTAGGAGATTTTTTCCCAGGTGTGCTCCTGCACGAGGGCTTGCTGGGCTTGTAACCCCAGAGCACCTCTGCTTTTATGCAAAAGCAACTGGTTGCATTTAGATGTTCTGCTGTGTTGCAGCACAAATAAAACTCTGCGTGCAGGGGTATTGTTGTGGGGAGTTTCCCAGCAGTGGTTTGGGGATTTTCAGGCCCTTCTAATATCGTGTGAGATTTTTCTCGTGAACTGAACAGAGCCTCAACGGGAGTGGCGATGGCAGCTTACAATAATTGGTACTGTGCTCTTCTGATTCCTCTTCACTGAGGGGTTTTATGTTAATATGACAGAACCCACCTGTGGCTGGTGGCCTCAGTAGCTGTGTCTAATTTTTCGCTTTTGTAAATTCCCCGATTTTGTCGTGGTGCCTCTGTTACTGTGTTGTGGTGCAGTCATGGGTCCTCACTTCTCTTTTTCCCTGACTAATTCCTCCCACAAAGGAAAAATAAAGTTGGGGGGGTGGGAGAATAAAGGTTGGCTTGCTCTAGATGCAACAACAAAAATACGAGTCTAAAAGGAAACCCAATTCTGTCTCTGGGAAACTAAAACAAAAACTAGAAGTGGGTGGCTAGGTCATCCCTCCCAGAGAAGCTCACCTTCCTTTGCCTTCCGTTTCTTTAACTGACTTCAGGAGGGGTTTGTTAGCAGAAGGGCAGCAGGCTGGGGACATGAATTACTTTGACTTCATAAGGAAGTGATGTTAAGTACTAAATGTGCTTTGGGGCAGCTCCTGCGGTTCCTCACCCTTCTCATTTGTGGTGCATCTTTTTAGAGTGAAAAGCTATACATCTGTCATGTCAGCATAATTCACATTCCCTCTCTTCCTCATTTTGGGGCTAAATTCAATATAAGCAAGTGCACATCATCAGATTAAAGCTGCTACATGGCTTCCAAAAAGCGAGACCCAGTATTTATGGGTACTCCTCGCTTCCTTCACTGTTCCTTGCACCAGTCTTAGCTATTACTTCACCTCTGACACATCTTCATACCACCACTTCCCCATTTCTCTGCTGTGCCTCCAGACCATGTACACCTTTCCCTGCTTTGCTCCGTCTTCCTTTGTCTTCTCTATCATGGGTGATATTTGCATCCCAGCATGTCACTCTTCATCATCTCCTTCCTCTCCTGCCACTTTCTAACACAGCTTCAACCTATAGCTGCTCTCTCCTGTATCCCATAACATCCCTTGTATTGACTGCATAGAGTGTAAGCTTCTTGACTTCTCTTTCAAGACCTACTATGACATTGCCATTCTTTACCTCCCATTTTTATTTATCTGTTGTCTTTATATTCAGTTTCCAAGCTCTCTCTTCAAACTTTCTCTGCTCTGCCCCTCAAATCTATCCTTCGTTACAGTGCTTGTAAAAAGCTTGACAATAATTTGGTCCTACCTATCACACTGACCCGCTTGTCTCATTATATATCTTCTTATGTCACTAGCTCTGGTTTTATCTAGTGTTCATCTTTATCACAGTATCTTAACATGTACCTGAGGGGTTTGGGAGCTGTATGAGTTATGTTACTGTAGAAGGAGCATGACATGAAAATAAAAATCACCAGATGTTCAGAAGAAGCTCACAATACTGACAGCTGGGCCTGACTCTTTACAGATTTTTTTTCTGCTGTATTCAGTGGGAGCAAGACCAAAGCCAGCGATATTTTTCTCCCTGATGCTGCTGTAAATTACAGTAGCCCCACTTTAGTCCTCTGCTCACTAAAAGCTCCATTCTTGCCATATCAATGGGAAATCTTTAGCTCTTTTGAGGCCCACCTTCTTCAAGCCTGTTGACATGATATGGTCAGTGAAAAGAAGAAAGGTGGTCTCTGTACACACTCAAAATAACTGTATTAACATAAACTGTGAAACCATTGTAAATAGGTGCTTCCACTGCTTCAGAAGACATGCAAGCTATTTGCCATTTCTTATACAGCATGTAATTTAAATATTTTAAAACTTAAAATAAATTACTGATAATAAAATTCAACAGTGTAATGCTTCTTTGAATATTTTAAATCAGATATAAACTGTTCAATGAAGTTGATCTAGTCTTAGCATTCTTTTCAAGAGATTTAACAGTGCATGATTTAAATGTATGATACTGCTCTGGTATACTGTATGGCATATTACATAGATTAAAATAGTCCTGGTTGGGATGGAAGTTTCATAGCTCTGTGTCTCTGTTCTTTGACAGATACATCTGCTGGTCCGGCAGTAGTTTCTGTATGCAATGTCTGGTGATCCTAACATGAAGAAAGCTTAATTTCTATATAGCGATTGTTAGCTGGCATATTAGTGCATATTAAGCACATTCTTCCAAGGTAGATTTGTGACCCTTTTGAAGATACTTATACATGGGGAGAAGAATTAAATCTATATCCAATATATATTTTACTAAAAACAATGTTAGTGCCATCTTTTGGGCAAGATTTTAAAGCACATAAGTCAAGAAATTTGATGGTCTAATTCTACAGTAACTATCCTCGAGACCATTTGCACAGCTCGTGTTTTCCAAGTGAATATACTTAAGGCAAATGAAAGAGCTTTATGATGCTTCTGAAGTGATGTTATTTTGGGTTGCAGAGTAGTTAGACTGCATTGAAAAGTGGGACTTTTTAATAGTGGGTAGTGGTGCCACTACTTCCAACTTCTGACTCATCAGTAACTATTGCATATTTCTCAAGTGGAGGATTTTTTCCAGTAACTTTATGTTCTCAATGAGTTTCTAGTGAAATGCTGAGCCAGTGTTAACTCTGAGTAAAACAACAGCTTTGATAACATCTACATTCATTCATTTTTTTCTCTTTCTTTCACATATTCTTCAGCTCATCAGAAACTTATTCCTCTAGGCTATTGGTTCTATTGAATAGCAGGCAGATCACACATCCCAAATAAAGGTATTTTAGCTGTAATCTAAAGCTGTCTCTTTAGTTGATGAGGTGAAAAATCGGGGATATCCTACAATTTCTAGAGTTGATCTTAGACAATAGGCCATCTTAGGAAAAAAAGATGGTCCACTAAAAAAAAATTGGTCCACTAAAACCAGAACTGATGGTTATCTACTACTTTAGCCTGTTGTCTAAAACTTACATCATACTCTTGATACAAACACACAGAACTTGTTTATTCTGGGTGTAAGAACAAGTGAATTTTCAGTTAAGGTTCAATTAAGATCTTGTAACTGTTCTGGATTTCATTTCATTGGCTTCAATTAATGTACATATATTTTTATGTCTATGTAGCTCAGGAGTCAAACAAACAGCTCAGTCTGTTTATTTAAGGGATTGCATCATCACACATCTAACAAATGCACTCACTGCATTTACAGCATCATCGCGCCGAGTGCATTTATTTGAACTTTCTACCATGTACATGGGTTCACACATTCAGATAAACACAGCTGTGTTTATTTGAGGCTGCACAACTCCAGATTGTAGATGTATGTCTGGAGCCAGTGGACTCCACATGCACTGTACAGGATTTTCAAACTCTTATAGCTTCACTATTTGTAAACCAAATGTCCAAAATACATCAAAGGCTCGTATCTCATTTAGTGCTGGGTAAAGATATAGAAGAAGATCTTTTAATTATTCTTCAAATTAGTCTAATATTTGCTGGATACTTTATAGGGTAAAAAAATTCAACCATCTTTGTTAAGAATTAACATCCATACTCCCATTTAGCTGGACATGTACACATGAATGTCTTAATCTGTGTCTTGCTTGAATGTACGAACCACTCGGTTGATATCAATGTTGTCACACCAAGATTATGATGGATTATTCACTAAGGCTCTGGTTTTGCTTTTACTATTCAGAAAAGTAGTGTTGCTCATGTAAATTTAAGTCAGTTGTTTAATGACTTCACTCTTTGCCAATATGGGCCTAAAGATGGTTCTTTATTTGCAATATGAATGCGCAAACCTATTCTTAACAAGGGAAGAAAAGAGCAGCATTGTGTGGCATGGCAGTGGTTGGTGCTGTGACATTTTAAACTTGCCATTGCGATAATTAAGGCCTTGATGATTCAAAGTCTTGAAATCAGATGTTGAGTAATCCCCTGGTGTTACTCATGTGCCTGAGTTGAGCTTAGGTGTAATTTTTTGCATTCTTTTGTGAGAACACTGGAAAAAGCACGTCTAACCCAAGAGCACAACTCTGTACCTTCAAACTCTCCTGTGTCAAGGCATGAAGAATTTCACCAAGAGCTGTTCATGCCCATGAGTATTAGACCCAAAGTCCACACAGGACTGAAATTGCTAAACATACCTATATACTGAGATATTTCCCTCAAATAGAAGAAAAAAACAAAGCTGCATTACATAAGACCTACTTTTACACTGATAAGTCAAATGCATTTAAAAAAAAAACCCTATCCTTTTCCTCACCCTAAGTCTGGCTTCTCTTTCAGTCTTAAATACCTACAAATAGGGCTTAATACCAAACGTGTTTCTTGCATTGTAGGCCCAAGGCTTATGCTCTGCTGAACTGTGATTCATGCAGACGCTAAGGACAACTTTGAGACAGAATAACTCCGGATCCTCCCAGCTGAGAATTCTTGGATTTTCAATGGATTATAGAAAGTCGCTCTCCAGGACAGCTTGGAAAGTCCTTTGGGCTAGGATTCCACACAGTGAAAAAAAATCCACTGTGTTCCCATTGTATAAGGAACCCCAAGAGATACTCAAAGGCTCAACTCAAGACTAGGGGATGACTGATTAATACTTACCACTGCAGGAATCCAGCAGAGTGAGTTTGTTCTCTGGTTCTTGAAGCCAGAACAATAAAAATAAGTGGCTTTTGATAATGTCTAGCCCTCTATAGTGTTGGCATGATAACAAAGGTCATGTATTGTGGAGCACGGGTGCCCACGGGAAGCAGTGTGCACTCTTTACAGCTGAAAGTTAGTGAAACCTGGCAGATTGGCTCGGAATTTTGGAGTTTGAGAAAGCAGGACCACAGCACCCATGCAAAGCCAGAGAAGAGGAAACCAACATGTCACCGTTGCTTGCCTTATCACTGCATTAAAGCCTGAGTTAATGAGTTAGGGAGAGCAGCACTTGGCCCAGAGGCAGAACCACCACATTCCAGCACAGATGCAGGAATGCCGTTCTGAGCTAACTGGATGTGGGTAACTCATAACTGTAAGAGTGTCTCAGCAGCGGGGCAACACAGCAGCAGGCCCCCACAGTCAATATCCAGAGTGCGTGACTCATTTATTATCATCATTCCAAATTGTTTGAATTAAAGCAAGCTCCAATTTACCTTCCCAAACTGCAACCATGTGCCCTAACTGCTGTACACCTTTGTTAGAATTTCTGGATGTTCTCTGCCTTGAGACGTATGTTAACATCTGGATAAAAATAAATGCAAAAATTAATCTTGTGTTCCATAACTGCTGAATTTAAGAGGAAAAGTGTGATTTGATTACATTTAATATCCTCTTTGTGTCTGCTTTGCATAAGAACAAATGATTAGGACACAATATGCAGCCTAGCCAAGAATAAGGTCATTTGTATGTAATTTGTTCTTCCATCAGTTGTACTGAAACAACTCTGGGGTTACATGGCTGACCTGAAAAGTCTTATTATCAGGGTACAATGAATATCAGAACCTACCCTATATGAAGAATAAAGTAAGCAGACTTGGGTTTTTTAATAGAAGGTCTGGTAAATACTGTATGATTTTATACATTGAGACAATACTTACAAACATGTCTTCCTTCTAACTTTAAATATCCTAATTTAAAGTTTGAGCAAATGCAATAGTAAAAGAATGCTTTATTTCTTTGATGCTGAAGTAGAAAAATGATGTGGGTAGACACTATATTATAACACTGTATATTCAAGAGCTGCAAATTTGATAAGGTAATCTGCTTCTTCTCTTCTGTTACTCTTCACTTGGCAATTAGGTTTAAGAAGCAGAATCCAGTTTCCTGATAAAAGTCATTATGTAAAACCCATGAATACATTCATATTGTGAATATTAGGGTCATCTTGTAAAAACTGCAAAACTAGCCTGGCAAATCACAGTTATTTTTGTTAGACCTTTGCTTTTGCTTTTTTTCATGTGTATGTTCCTAGTTTCAGACAACTGGTACAGTACAGTTTGCATTTCAATAGAATGAGATAAGCCTTCTCCTCCTGCAACCTAAAAAAGTATCATTTTATAAATAATATTGAATAATGTCAAGTCTTAGAAGTAGTTCTGTGAATAACCCAGCAAGACATTTGATACAGAGATGCATTTAACTAGTCATCTCAGAAGAGTGCTTATGAAAATAGTAGCAACATTTGTTTAAAAAGCAGC
>JAVSBS010008827.1:0-34111 GCA_033124195.1 Coracias cyanogaster | reverse complement strand
TAAAGGTCATCTCGTCCAATCCCCCCTGCAGTGAGCAGGGACATCTTCAACTAGATGGGATTGCTCAGAGCCCAGCATTCCAAGCAAGAAGGAGGGAGACAGCTTGACATTTCTATACTGACTTCCCTGTGGTTTATGGCACTCTTGTATTAAACAGTAAAAAAAGCAGACAAGTCTTGTTGTTCTTCCTCAAGCCACTTTGCAGCCGATATCGAGACTTTTGTAGTTACTGTTTTAAAATATTTTTGGAATATTTAGGACTATCATTGCCTTCTTTAGTTCTTTAAATTGTTGTTAAAAAAATTCATTTTGCATTGGTGAGGGGTTTTAGCTCTTTGTAGCATCCTCTTCCTGGCTTGTAAATCTGAGTTTAAGACCAGTGTTTCCATTATAAATTACCTGTGATAATAAAAAAGAAACAGGTTTGTTGGTTTGTGTTTATTTTTTTTAACCTCTAGGAGACTTATGGCACCAGCTGAAATTTACCTGCTTTTCAAGGGGGCTGGGAAAAAGCCATCACAGTTGAGTCATGAGAAGTTAGTGTTCTTCCTAAGCTTTGCTTTTTTCACTTAGGAGTTTTTTTTCCCTGCAACTTTTCTCCCATTGCGTTTGGAAAGATGTTGTCTTTACTAAGCAGAGCCTGCACATGGGAAAGAAGAAAAAAATAATTGTTGCTATGTGGAATGGCAACCGATTCTTAATTTAAGCAGTCCATTAGCCTTTCCAAATAAAAAACTGCCCCCACTTAACTAGGAGCGTAGTGATTTGTTTGTTTGCTTATGTGCGTTTAGCTGCTCATCTCTGAGTCCAAAAGATTTTGAGACCCACTGAAGTCGATTGTTGTGTTCCCCATGGTGAGTTGCATCCACTGAAATCAGTTTTTCAGCACCCCTATGTTAGCTGCATGGTCTTGTAGTTCAGATGTTAAAGAAATCCCCCCAAACATAAAAAAAATCCCCAACCCAAAAATACCAACTAACCCATGGTGGTGAAGGTACAGGAGTATATGGTGACTTAGCTCTTCACAGGCAGGTATGTTGCTGGGAAGTATGGTTTGGTGGTTAGAAAACTCAGCCAAGGGAGTTTCTTATTTAACCTCTACTTTTTTGTCAAAATGGTCATAAACGCCTGTGTTAGACACTCTCCAGACAAGTAAGTTCATGATTTAAAATAAATAAAATTTCTTTGGTTAATCGGTTTCTTTTCTTGACTTCTGGCCCCTGAGCTTTGTTCTGACATTTTGAGAGTCTTCATTCAGCTTCTGAATTCTAACTAGAAGCCGATCATGCCCATATGAACTTTATTACTCTCTGAAATGATAGATTTAGCATTTTGGATCCTTCATGTGTTAATTTCTGTCTCCTTTCCTATGTTTTTCTATCATATAAGGCTTGTATATTTAAATATTCTCAATAATTTAACTGTTAGACTGATTTTATCTATTCTTAGGTCTCCTAGTTTTGTATGATAGATGAGAATAGCCCAGAGCTTGAGTTGCTTCCTCCGTAGCCTCTTTTCCTGGCAGCGGGAAAGGAGGGCTGAAGGCATGCTCTACTTTTGACTCTCCCCTTCCTAAAGCATCTCTCAAGGCTGCCAGAGCAGAGATGCTGCGGGCTGTAAGTGAGAGTGGGTAAAATGAGGGATTGTGCTGAGAAGTGGGGCTATCCCCTCTGATGGTAAGGGAGGGGGGACAAAGTGCAACTCCAATCTTCAGCTTCCAGCATGAGGAAGAGTTTGCTGGGTGAGCTCTTGGATCTGCTCTGCAGCTCGTGGGATCGGGACTGTGGAGAGAAGCAAGAAGACTGGGGTTTTATCCCCTTTGTACCCAGAGTTCCCTGAAACTTTACCCAGAGAAGCATTTCAGCAGTCACAGTGAAACTGCAGTTCATGGCAACTGTTTCTGTAGGGTGGCCCAAGTATGTTGTCTTTATGGCAAGTTTTAATATCTCCTCTTTTCATACCTCTAAAGAAAGGCAGCGACCTGTTGCTGTTGAGGTCTTGTGGACGGGGCTGAGGAGGATTTAATGTGCTGAGTGGCCAGCGTAGATTTGCTGTGTTGGAGTTCATTGATTTTATCTTGTGGTGGAGAAGAGAAAAACAAATTCTGTAAACCAAGTACTTTGACCTTTCTGCTCTGAGGGCTGGATCTTGCCCCCTGTTGAACTGCCAAGGAGATAAATTCTAATCCTGTGGTTATCATTCTCACTTGGAAGTCTGTTACATCTGTGATGGTTTGATTGTTTTATATGGTGATTACCACATATTTTAAGTGTTTACCAAAAACTTCTATGCAGTTCCAGAAACCCTGGAGCTTTGAGTTTGTCACTGTTTAGAGAATCACAGGTAACTTTTAGAGTGGCAGCTGTAGCCTTCATTCACATCTTCTACCTTTAAGAATTACTCTCGTCAAATGGCAGTGGAGAACACTTGGGGACTAAATGCTTTTAGTGGCATGAAATGTGGAGACAAGTTCTTGTTTTCTGCCTCTCTTTTTTTTTCAGGATTTTTCACTCTGAAATTCATGACACTACTGTGTTTGACAGAAGTATTTTTCTTACAATCTGTTTTACACAAACAGTAGATTGAGGTTTGTAGAAGATGGAGTTTTACGCTAATTTCAAAATCATAATGCCCTTTATACGTGGGAGCTCTGACAGGTATAAAGGGTATCTGACAGGATTTCATTCCCAATTAGAAGAACAAGTTCAGCTGCTTCCATTAAGGACATTGCCGCTGCCCTGGAGATGTGTGTTTGTGTGTTCATCCCTGTGCCCATTTGCACATATAAAATTAATTACTCTGGTTTGCTATGGAAACCGTTCTTCTCTAGTGTGTATAAATAAGGGCTAAGCATTTCTGGAAACATAGAAAAGATGAAAGTAAGTGTAAAGAATACTATAATTAAACTGTTCCTGCAGTTTTGGCACAATCCTTAAGCTCAGATTTGAAATTGGGTGCTAACTGAGATGCTGCTTGGTTCTTAGACTTTCTATTCATTCTTTCATTACCTAAGCGAACATATTCTTAGCCATGAGCATGTTCTCGAATGTTGATCCTTTTCAAGAAACGTGATGCCTTGCTGTTTTCATGATCCAGTGCCTTCCATCTGCCTCTTCCTTTTCGCTGGGGAGTAAGCATCACCTGTTCATGTATGATAAGGGCAAGTGATAAATTGTACACAAAGTTAAGTTTTAAAACTTAAGTAGAGCATGCTTTTATATGCTGGAAGGTGAGGCTAGAATCTGGAATACTGTTTAGTTTTGCTTATAGAAATGTAAATTACTGTCTTAGTTCTGGTCCACAAACACAAAACAGCCTACAAGTAATGTGACAAATATTGGAACTTACTATATGGCCAAAATGATTGGGCATTAAGAGATGATTAAAAGGAAAATTATATACTGTAGAACACGAGTCACTATGGTCAGGATATACCAGTGAGGTAGCAAAGAGGAAAAGTGAGTCAGGTATGCTGTGTAATTCAGATCCTTTGATAGTATAATCACGGCATTTTGACGTTATGCTTTGCAAATAACTGAACCTGGTGGCTGTCCCTGTCAAGCATTTCTGTCACAGGCAGCAAACCCGAAGAGCTCCCGTTCTAAGCGAGTTCATTTTCCTGCTTTTTGTGGCTAGCAGCTGAATGGGGAGAATAGCCTGAAGAGAATTGGTTCCCAGTTCCAGACTCCGAAACAGAATCAAGATATTCTGATAACGTGATATTTGCCTCTGTTATATATCCTGATGTACATGATCAGTGGTTTGCTTAAGACAAGTGATGAGGCAAATTTTCAGATAAAAATTCAAATGAGAAATGTGGTAGATAACTATTAGAATTATGAAGCAGATATTGTGGTGCTTAAAGGTTTGTCCCAACTGTATCTGTTGGTCCAATTAAAATATGCAACTTCCACCTACCATCCTTGCTTCTGTTAACCTTAAATCATTTTGATGGTAGCACAAAACCTCTGTCTGAGGCTTGTGCTTGTAAGTGCAGCATTGCTGCTGGAGTATGCTGCATCTCCACAGGAGGGCTCTGCTGGCATAGCTATACTAGCACACACTGTGGGGGATGCTCCTGGGATTTTCGCTACTCTTACTTTCCTGTTTCCCCAGTAGAAAAGCTGGATGCTGCTCTGTGGGCAGTAGGGCAGAGCATCAGAAAGGTGGCTGCTGAGGAGCTCCAAACTAGAAAGACAGAAGTCCTCCTTCTGTGCCAGGCTTGCATCTCCTTCACCTAGCAAGAAGCGTCGAGTGCTGCTCTTAAAAACATGCACATGGGAGAAAAGGCTCTCATTTCATTTCTATGAGCATACCTTGTAATTAGTACTTTAATTAGTTAAGAGATGGCTAGTTACTGGTTTTTAACTGGTTGAACTGGGAGGAAAAAACATGTTCCATGGAAGGGGTGCATCTGTCTTGAGACAATCCGTAGAGCTATAATAAAGTTGAAATTCTATGGCCGTATGGAAATACAACAGAGAGAAGAGATAGAAAAGTAAGGGAAGAACAGAAGAAGAAAGCATACAAAGCTTGTAGAAGAGAAAAAAGAGGGTGAGAGGTGTTTGATTTTGTTTTCATGGTGGCTGAAGGTTGGTTGAGGGTTTTGTTGGGTTTTTTTAATATTAAATCCAGCTGCCAAGGCCCAAGTGGCAAGAATTAGAGCATTCTCTGGTGCATGCTGTGGAATTAAAATGCCTGGAAACCATTAGTACCAATATGAGCTCTTTATATTGCTGGGACCTTGTCCTACCCAACAGTGGTGATCGTGGCACTGGTGGAGAGAAAAACAGGAGACATTTGCTGCATTATGAAACTTAAGAAACCTGCCTGCCTTCATACAATGCTGAGGTTTCCTTTCTCCCAGGGGACCCTGAAGTTTAGGTGATGTGAAGACACAGTTGCAACTACTGTGACAAGCAGAAAATCCTGCCAAGTCTCTCAAAACCATGGGATATTGATCTGTAGCCCTCTTGCAAAACTTCTGAGTATTTATATTTACATACTCTTGGTGTGAGTTTAAGGCAGCCCAAGGAAGGTCAGAGGAGCATAAGAGATAAAGCTGTGGTTATGCAAAACATGCTGCTATCTAGCTGGCTTCTTTTCAGCTAAAATAAAACTTAGTGGGGGTTTTTGGTTGGTTTTTTTTTTTTTAAGTTATTTGGCTAGGATAGAAACATTCCCAAGGTTGGCTTTTAACCCTTGCAGGTTTGCAGCATTCAGCATCAGCTGCCTGAATTGTAAATAGGAGGAAAGGGAAATTGCTTAGTGGAAAGTAATTCTTCTGTTTACATAATCTCTAACATGTAAAAACACACTAATAGGTTTGAGGGCAAGAAGTTCAGGCATTAAGTAATTCTTTTTATTTGCTTTTTTTTTGGTCTGGAGAAGTAGCAAACAAATTTTAGCAATACTTTCTGACAAACAGTAGATTTAAATACCTTAGCCCTGGCTCTTCTGCATTATACCTAGCTAGCCTATGAACCGTAGCAAGTGAAGCTGGGGCTTATAGTTTTCTTATGTTTGAGCCATTGGTACTAACAGTTTTTTAGGAAGCATACAGTCTTCAGACTCTAAATAGTTTTTCCTTACCTCTTTAAAAGTTGTTACCACACCATGAGCATGTTGCGCATCACGCTAAGCGTTGCGAGACCTTTACATCTTAGAAGTGAAGCTGTCTTCTGAATCAGTCTTCTCTCAAGTTTAGATTGAAGTGCATTGTCGTTAAGAGAAATGACATGGATCTGTACCAAGCTTGCAAAAAAAAAAATGGTTTTGGTAAAATGCTTACGTGTGTAGATTTTGAGACGTTAACGTCTTAAGTAAATACAGCATAATACTCGTCGCACGTATTTTTTTTTTTTGCTGATTTGTGACAAAGAGTGGCTCTGGTAGGAACTGTTCTGGACTCCTATTGTAAGAACTCACTTTGCAGAAGGTAAGATCCTTACTGTTTCTCAGTAGCTAGCAGCCTGTATTTGGTGCTTAAAAAGTCTTGTGATCCTCTGATGGTTACATATTTTGTGGTAAGTGAAACTTTGTGTTAGCTGCATATTGTTTTCTGTCTTAACTTATTTTTATAATTTTGGACTCCTTTTCTTTAAAGCAGTTAACAAAACCTGACATAAATATTTTCTCTTTGATACAGACAACGTTGCTAAGTCGTCTGGAACGAATATTTGAAGTCTGCTTTCCTTCCATGCCTGTTCCTGAAATTGAAGAAGAAATAAGTTCCTTAAATCATTTATTGGAAGCAGGTGAAAAGCAGATGACAACTGAGGAGACCTTAGCAAATACCGGGTAAGAAGCCATAATGTAACAAACTTAACATCAAGTAGGAACATGTCTTCTTTGGGAACTTAAGACATATAGCAGTGATTCAAAACAAGTTGTTCGCTTCAAGTGTTTTGAAAAAGTATGGTGTGAATATTAGCTATGTAGCAGAATACTTGTTTTCAGTGGCTACGTATGCCAGGAATATTTCACTTAGCATATCAACGTAGCAGCATATCATCTTCTTTTAGGTGATGTCTCCAAGTTAACCAGAATAGGTCCTATTAGTTACACTTTATATAAATTGCTATATTTATGCATGTGATGATTATGTCTAGGCCTTGTCCTGTCTGCCATGGACATAATTTTCCAATAATAAATCTGAACCATAATTGTTCTGAGACCACTGTGCAGTTTTTGTTCCCCTGGGTATTGTTCTTGGGCCTAAATTTAATTGGAAAGCATAATAAGTCACTTGCATTAAAAACTAGAATAAATATTCAAGGCTGCTAAGCTGTTATTCCTGTTGATAACTTGATTTATGATGGGTTGTGTAGGGAACTGATGGACGTGTGGACTGAGCTGCAGGATATCCATGATGCATATGGACTGAGATACCAGTGGGGTGGATCCCACAGCAACAAAAAGCTTTTGTGCTCCTTGGGAATCGACACAAGAAATATTGTGAGTCTGTCAGTAAAACTTACTTTCTAAATAATGGAGCTGCTTTAAATGTAGTATCAGGTGGAAGTCTTTTTGTACAAATGCTTGTCTCGTAATTGCATAGCTGCACTGAACACGGCTTTTTCTGACAGACCATCTGACAACTGAACTTTATATAAACCCTATTAATATTAAAAGTTGCTTTAGTTTTTAACCATTGTGTTACATTTAACATAATGTTTGTGTTATGATACTAATCTTATACAAGTTATAGAACATTGAAGAAGTATGACCATCACTAACACAAACTCTTAAGTAAATTGTTGTTGTTGTTTTATCAGCTCTTTACAGGCAACAAGAAACAGCCTGTTATAGTACCCATGTATGCAGCAGGACTGGTAAGCTTTTTTTAGTGTTATTTTTTGTTACAGTTCCAACAACATTATGTAATGAAATATATTAAATGACATTAAGCACCAAGTGTGCTGAAAGATATATGTTTGTAAGTATGGTTGTGGCATAGGCATCAGCAGAAGTGCTAGAAAAGAGTAATCAAATACACAATTTTCATTATGTGTGCATGATGGTACATTTTTTCTTTTAAAATGAAGTATGGATTTACTCATTTCATAAACTAATGAGGTGGGCTAGCTATTCTAAGCTCAGTTTGAGGCATTTTCTAAAAAAGTTGATTCAAGTAATATATTAATGTGTATACAGCAATAAAAAGTTCTTGCTGAATTTTAACTATTAAATATAAAATACAGATGTAAAAATGTCAGCTAAAACTTGACACGAGAAACTAGATTGTTAAATAGTTGTCAAAAAATGACAAAGGATGGCTGGTAATGCTTTACAGTGCTATTGATATGTTAATAAAAGACCCATAGATGGATCTATTTGGCTATTTACACATACAAAAACTGTTGTATAGCCAGTATTGTTGTGTTGCCCCAAGTGCTAGATAAAATAGCAAGCATAATTTAAATTTCTATAGGTTGAAGGAAACTCAAATAACCTAATGCAGTAAGATTGACTTTATTCACTTAAGCCAATATCCTGTAATTCCTGTTTGTCTTTTCAGACTCTGTGTGATGTCTGTAGTAGTAAAAACATTCAGAAGATAAGCTTTGCCATGTTTGCTAGTCTGATCAGAATAAATATGTTCTTTTTTCTGGAAACCTGTGTGTGTGTGTGTATATACGCATACAAACACACGTACACTTTTATATGATCATTCTCAAATTGAGTATAAAAGAATTACAGTTTTCTGTGTTACATATTAAGGCAATTTAATCAGGTTAATATTGCAGAGTGACTTCTACAGTCAGCTTCTAGAGCCATTGTTTTCTGATGTATCAAGGTCAGCTCATGAACTTCTTTGGATATAAGCATGGTGTTCTGACACAGAGAGATAAAACATCTCGTAGCGATTGTGTTTTCTTCCTGTAATCTGTAAGCAAGAGCAACACATGTAGTTAATTTTTGCAGCAGACTGTTTTTGCTGATTTAATTATCTCCATCAATTTTTTTATATACTTATGCACACGATAAGCTGGGTAGCGGCTATGGTAGGAGTAAAGTGGCTGCTGCTTTCTGTTGCCACGTTGCTTCATGTGTTTCTACTCTGTCCAAAAAGAACTGATTTAACTGGTGGTTAAATTATAAGCTCCTCTAATATAGTGTATACACATTTGTGGGACAGCTGATCTTGGTGGCTGACTTCCTAAAAGTATTTTTAAATACACTAGTTGCAAATCCAGTTGTTTTATTTTGGGGTTTATTTTCTCATACTTCATTGTTCTAAGGTGGTTTGTGTGTCTCATTGCAAATTGTGGTCTTTCTGTAGATCTTTCTCACCATCAATTTTATTTAGGAACACCAGAAATTTCAGACATTTTTTCATCCTATGCCTGTCTTTGAACTGTTTAAAATGGAAAATGTGGTTTTAATTATTTTCATAATGCTTTTTAATGCAGTTGTTTCCATGTCAATAATTGCTGTTCTTGGTATCATTCCGCAAACTGATAATTGGAGTTGTTTGTTTTGAATTACTTAATTGTTCAAATGGAATTAATGCACTTGTACCTTTGTGATGGGGCATTTGATATTTCTGGAATAGTCTACACACAATGGGGAGGAGAAGACGTCACCTTATCAAGTAACTTGTTTCCTCCAGCTTAAATTACATTATTGAAAGTTGAAAGCAAGCTTCAGCTAAGCACTTGGGTTTCTGTTACTGGCTCTAAAATATTTCTTGGGCCTAAGGAACCAGGATGATTCTCTCCCCAGCCCTATCTCCTTCTACCCACCTCACTAAAGTGTCCCAGAGATACATGCTTACCCACAAGCCCATAGTAGGGGGTAGTACTGCATAGCAGTGTGTGTTCTATTTTCTTACATCTGCAGTTCTTGGAGTATATGTAAGTGTATGTGTCTGATTTTTTTAATTCTATATGTTTAGGGTATGTTAGAGCCTACCAAGGAACCTTTGAAACCAATATCTGCAGCAGAAAAAATAGCTTCAATAGGACAGACACCTCCTGTATCACCAGAGATGAACACTTGTACATCTGATCAGTTCCAGGTAAAAAATAGAAAGGATGAGGAGAGGAAAAGAAAGAATGAGGGAACTTTTGGGATGCCTTGCCTCTTCCTTCATGTTTAAAATATGTTCAAAGCTGCCTGTATGTAAAGGGCAGGTGTTCCTTGTCAGGTTGAAGTCAAGCTCTTGGATCTGCTTTTCATGTGTGGCTGGAAGAGAGTCCCTATGACAAGACCGTAGCAGTTGGTGGCCAGCATCTGAGAGTCCTGATGATACCTACTGTAACACAGCAGTTTGCTTTAAAAGGCAGTGGACAGTTACTTCCACAAATTTTAGATGTAACTTTAAACTTGTCCTTCCTCTGGCTAAGGTTCTTTCTTTGTCTTTCCTTTTTCTGGAGTTCATTGTAGGAGATGATTCTGCCTGTTGGTTAGCAGTTGTTTTTCTGAAGTATCATATTTGTACGTATACTGTTTATGTTCTGTTCGTTTTACCCTTTCCTGTCTTTTGCAGGGTAACATGAAACGCAGCCCAGCTGCCTGGAAAAAGATTCTGGGTACAGTCATTACTAGCATAAGTGCCTGACTTTTTTGGTTGTACAAGTTCTGTTGGCCCTTTATGCCAGATTGTATTGAATGGTCGTCTGTTGAACAGAAAGTTACTTTGCTGGCTTCTCTGTCTTTAAAGCCTGATGCAAAATGAGTTCAGAGGAGTTTAGGAGTGAGGTTTTGAATTTCATGAGTTCTGTTTTGCTGGGGTTTTTTGATATATTAGAAAACCACTTAAATGCCATCCACGTTGCAATGTGTGGTGTTGTCAACAAGCTAATGGGATATGCAGAGATGTCATTTTGAGTGTCGCTACAGTGGTGCTCAGCACATGTTCAGAGAGTCAGCCTTGTCCCTCCTTAGTGCAAGTCTTGTTTAATCTGCCCGGCATCTTTAGCTACTTCCTTGTGAATTCTGATTGAAGGCATTCCAAAATGAATTACCCTTGTGCTACACTTAACACTAGGACTTCTGAGTAGAGTGATTTCCTTGTGCTCTGTGCTCTGCCATAGTCAGAGCTCTAACTGCAACATGCTGGTGCCAGAGGAGGAATTTTTTTTTTTATTGTAGAATAGCAGCATATCAGGCTTGTGTTTTCTATAGTAATACATGTTTGGTGACACTTCCTATGCTGCTTCTTATAAATACTATACTGGAGCTGGGCTGGGTATTAGAAGCTGTAACAATAATGATTATTGCAGCCAGTCTGAGCTGAAGAAATCACTTGAGTGATTTCTATATGTGAACAAAGTAGGAAAAGTTCGCTGGCTTTCTGCAGCATTCACAGGTCCCTTTTTACAGAGGAGAACACATAAATTAAACCATACACTGGAGTGTAGAGAGCTGCAAGAGCCAGAAATAGCAGCATCTCTGGCATGTGCCATTTTCTCAATTGCTTGACAGTCGTAGTGCTGAAAAAAAACCCTCTACTTATCAAAAACACTCTTTTTTTTTCTCTAATTATGAATTTGTACTTTTGGGTACTCCTGCAGCAGAATTTCCTATTACTTGTCACGGTTTGATAATGTCCCATAGCTTGTTCTGACAAGGCTATCTCTGTTCAATAGTTTTGGTCCATGAATACATGTGAGAAGCTTCTATGCTGTCTGCACTGCTGGCCTTAGGTTATTTTTTTTTCCAAAAGACAAATACTAAAATAAGCTTTTGGGGAAGAGATTAGAGTAGAATTAGAATTAGAATTTGGGGAACAGAATAGCGTTAGACTTCTATTAAGAATGCTTAGAGGTTGTAGTTAAGTGACATTCTGAAAGTTTCAGAGGATGAATGATCAATTCTTCACCTCAGAGACCTTGTATCTTTCTTGGACTCATCTTCTGTTAATGTTTGGTGACTTTTGTTTGCTGCTGGGGAAAAAGGCAGCTTCACTTCACTTGTGCACATCACCTCTTAGGAATATTCCAGATTGTAGTGGTAGTAAGATGATATGGCCAAAGTTTGGTAAACATTTCATTAGGAACTGTGCTATAAACACTGGTAAATATGCGATGGAAATATTGGCAATTTTAGTGGTCCCTGAAACTTCTTATTCTAAGCACAGGTAATTTAAGTGCAAAAATTTAGGTACCTTTAAGATTACCCAGTTAATATGTAATGATTTAGCTAAAACTTCTTAATTACTCCATTTTCAGACAGCAATGATGATGGGTCATTCTTATATTTGGTAACTTCAGAATATTGGCTTTCTTATTGGAAGGAGAGGCTCTGGTTAACAGATTCCTATGCTTTGCTTTAAGGAAGGGAGAAGAGTCTTCCTTTGTAGGTGAACAGAGGGTAGCATGCAGAGATTTAAAATAGAGAGCATTAGAAATCAAAAGAATGAGGAAAAAAGCAGCAAATGAGCTGCAACAATTTTTCCTAGTTGTTATATAAACTCTGTGGGTTTTGGCCTCATTCCCTGCAGAAGATCTCCCTAAGTTGGTTAGGCTGCAGAAATACAGCGGAGAAATTTCCATCTGAGCCATTTAAGCTAGGACAAAGTCTTGAAATCATTATGTCTCCTCTCAAGCAAGTTAACTGACTGATCCGTCACATTAGTTTGTTGTATAAAGATGATGTTCGTAGACTCCTTTTGCTTTATATTTGAAGGTACCATCTAAATTCTCATTTGATCTGTTTTTTATCTTGACAGCTGGGGGGTTTCTTTCTCTGTTCCACCATGCTCGTAACTGTAAGGCAGTAAACAGAGTATGAAATAACCCCCAGAGTGCTGTTGCCTTTAAGCATGTTGTCTCAAAGGCTTGGAAGAGCTTAAGTGAAAGGCTGCTCAAATAGGCAACCTTTGATTGTGAAACCTGAGACAGGTACCCTCTGCTTCTTTTTTTTCCACAGCATCTGCTGTCATGGGCTTCTACACCTTGGCCAAGTCTTCGGGCAGTGCGATTAAAATATATTCCAACGCTTGTTGCAGTTGCTGTCTGGGCTTAATGTTGACTGCTTTCTCTTGATTTGATATTGTTCTCTGATTAATGTTGTTTTCAAGTTTATTTACCTGCTTTTCTTTGGCTTTCTTGAAGAAAGTTATTTAGATATTTCTGCTCTATTGCTATTAGTTCAAAGCCTCTTCTTCTGTCTATTTGGGACTATGTTTCTTTGCTAGAGTCTAATGGTAGCTTTTTCCTAGCTACCACTGGGATTTTGTACATGCCTAGTTTGGCTCAGTAAGTTTTATATTGGAATAAAAATCTATAGTTACTCAGACCTTTCTGAAGGAAGTTAGCAGTAACTTTTTTTCTGCAGGTGCTCATTACAGCACATCCACATGCATGTAAGCCACTGTATTAGGGATCAGGTTCTCACAGAAGGATGTGTCTTATACTTGCTGGATATTAAGGACTGAACCTTAATTAAACCCCACGGGGTGACAGTATTTAAAAACACTTTTAATTACATAAGGGACCATCAGGACTTCTAACAATGACAGATGCAAACTACCATATTATTGGCCACCAGCCAGAGGCTCCATCATGGAACTGCTCTCCAGTTATACATATGAGAAAGATCCAAGAATGTATGTAGCTTTGTTGACAGAGTAAGAGAGAAAGATTTGCAGGTAAGAGATATTACAGAACTTGCTATTCTGTCAGATGTGACAGTTGCTTAAAGGTTATGTCTGAGAAAAATGATTTTCAGAACTGTTGTAATCTTGCCAGTGAATGCAGGCAATGAAATGTATGAATTGCTTCCTTGTAAACCTTTTTCTGAAATGTTTATGATGCTCATTTGTGGGATCTGTCTAAATATTGATATTATATTTGTATTACAAGCCCTTCTATTTTTTCCCCCCCAGCTTTAAGACCGCAAAATACTTTTGTTCTTGTTGTTTAATTTTCCTTGGGTAATTATTGGCACAGAGACAAACATGTACATTTTACTCTTTGGATTATAAAAGCTCTTACATAATACCATTCTAAAATTACTGTGTGAAAACATCTCTCACTTCGATAAAAGTGAAATACGATGCAGCAGAACCAGCAGGCATTTTGGTTTCCTCTTTCTTGCTTCTTTAACATTCAGAGTAGTACTCTGACAGCCGAGTATACTTTTTCATTTCTGTACCATGCCTTGTAATCTTAGATGGAGGGAGGAGGGAGAGCAATTTGCCCCAATTCTCAATATTCTTCTAGACTGGGCGCTTTCCTTAAAGCATGTTGTTAAAATAATAGTTGTAAATGCAGTAGTCTAGCAACCTTGCAATCTCTGAAAGACGAAACATTAGATTCCCATTTTCAGGGCACGTTGCCATAGTCTGAGATCTCAATGCTGTGTTCGGGTGTCCTGGTATAGTTATCTTAGGGCCAAGGTCACTAGAAAACAGAAAACATTTCCTTTCAGCTTAATTGGCTGTTGCCTCTGCCCTCTCACTTTGCTGTTGTGTAGACCAGGGCTTGCCGGCATCCTTTCTGTATGGGGTCAGCCTTACTTGGCACCTCCCCTCTTTTCAAGTGGTTGAAGTCAGCCGAACGGCCTCATCCTCCAGAGCAGACTTTGTAGACTTAGGATACTCTTACTGATTTAGAGGCAGATTCCCCACCCGCTACACCATTTTAGGAAGAATTCATCACATCCTTTGCCCTTTCCTTGGCAAATATAAGAATTGAGTTGTCATTAAAGGGGAAAGCTTAGCCAGCCATTGGGACCATTACTTCTCTGTGCAGTTCTGTCACACTCATCAGTCCTGACTCAGTCTTTTGACACAAAATGTAGTGGGTGTTTTCCCCAGTAAGTGAGACTTGGTGGAAAGCTATTTTGTTTCAATCTGAGTTCATTTTTCTCAGGGCAGAAAGCTACTAAATAGTCATACTTGCCTCCCTGGGTTTTTTTGAACAAACCCCTTTTAATGTTAATACATTTTGAATGTGACAACCTTTAAACAAGCTTTAATTTTTTTTAATCATCTCTATGACTCTAAACAAGTGATAATGATCATTACTTCATCAGGTGTAGCTTCTGCACTGCTAATGTTGTGTTTCCATGCAAATCATTTCAATGCCAGTAATTTCATTACCAAAGCAAAGTAAAAAGTGTAGCATCAGCTCCTTAAGCTCCATGGAGCTTAATACCATTCTAGTTGTGCTCGGTACTGGAAATATTTCTGAGTCATTAGATAGAAAAGATTTTTCTAGGCAAGGCATTTGCTGAAAGTAAATACAGAAATCTCCAGCTCCCTTCATTTTTCTTTCTATAAACATACATCACCTAGCAAAAGCCTTTTACAGGGAGCTTAATTGTGTGAGGCTAGCTCAGGTTGCTACAGTCTTGATTCATCAATTTGCATATCTTTTCAGTGTTGGGTAGTTGAAAGTTTTAAAAATAAATTTTAAAACAGCCTGGCTTTCTACAAAAGTAAAGAGAAGGTTTGTGTCAGCCACTGGAAGCTTGACGACAAGTGACGCATTTTGAATAATGCTGCAGAGAACTTCCATTGCTTTTCTTCCAGAGGTGTGATTGTTCTGTTAGAAGCTGAGGGCACATTCTTTCCTGGTATTTCTTAACAGTCAACTTCACAGGGGAGAGAGCACAAATATCATGCGCAAAAGTAGAAATGTCAATTTATTTCAGACATTTCTGATACTGTCTCATCAGTTTGTCCTGAGAATACATGAGGACAGCACTTGCAAGTGACACTGCACCTGAACACACCTTCCCTGTACAGCATGGTCCCTGCTGCTTGCTTGCTTTACCTGTGTGTGTGCAAAAGACTTAAGAAGAGGAGATGAAGAGGCCAGGGTGGGCTCCCAGGAGCCAACTTTCCCATGGTCCCCTTGTTGAAGCATTGTTCACAATAGTATGTTTATATATTGGGATGAGATAATTGTCACAGGAGTTTGTTGTTTTTTTTTCAAAGAGTGGGGCAGTGAGGAGGGTGTTGGTAGTTTGTCCCTCACGTGTAGAAATTGTCTCTTAAAAGCAAACTAAACCACAAGAATTATGGGCTGTTCATTGAATAACTGATTTTATATATAATCAGGACAAAGCATGGATGTACAGACAGCTTTCATCAATAACCTGTTCTAAATTTGCCCTGTAATTGCCTGTACATAACTTTCTATGCAAAATGCCTCATCTTCCACAAAAGTAATAGTAGTTTAACTTTCAACTATGCCTTAAGGGGTTTTTTTTATCCAATTCATATGTTTTAGTTAAATTGCAAATCCTGTTTGAGTTAGAAGTTACCTAATCTGTACTGTTCAGAATTTAATGAGATTTCCTGTAGTAGAACAAATCTACTTGGAATCTTTAGTGCGTAATATGAAAATACACCTCCCAAAAATTGGGGCTTGCTCATTTAGTTGTCTTTCTAGTATTTAGACGCTAAAGAATCTGTTGTTTGAACTGCTTTGCATTGTTGTAACCTGAACTGACTATAAAATCTGATTTCTGACTTTTCGACTCTAGGAATCTCTACCACCTGTCCAGTTTGACTGGAGTAGCAGTGGCCTTACTAACCCTTTAGATGGTACGTCTCTCCGTAGAGCCTCTAGCACCAGAGCTAGAGATAAGAAAGCTACAAAGTTCAGACAAACATCTATCTGCTGATTATTTTTTTAAATACACACACACATATATACATATATATATAAATATATATAATATTTATTTC
Organism: Coracias cyanogaster; assembly: GCA_033124195.1. Taxonomy (NCBI): domain Eukaryota; kingdom Metazoa; phylum Chordata; class Aves; order Coraciiformes; family Coraciidae; genus Coracias; species Coracias cyanogaster. The sequence goes on along the minus strand of JAVSBS010008827.1, from coordinate 17,961 downwards.
TTACTCCTAACTTTGGAAATTCAGGCTTTCTTTCTGATTAACTGTTGCCCCTACGTGAAGTATTATGTAGTCTGAAAAATACTAAGTTAAGTATTATTTTTAGATTCCTGCCATATGCTAGTGACCCAGTGGCAATATTAGCACTCCATTATGTATAACTGCAGATTATAACAAAGCTCTGAACAAATGAGCGTTTTAGATTGATAGGTTTTACTTCTTAAAGGTATTTTTCATCTCTTTAGACCTCCTTTGAACGACAAACTTGTGTATAGTGGCTACTTCAAAGCACAATATTTTACCCACAAACCGTTTGTGAAAGATAGACTTCTTCAGCTGAAAGGTTTCAGATGTACAGATAATTTTATATGTAAAAAATGTCACTTCATCTGTTACCACTTTTGCTTACACTCAAAAGCTAATTATGGCTAATATATTAAAGAGGTAGCTACGAACTTATTTCTATCTGTAAATATATATATAGTTACCACACAGAAGTCTTTTCACCTACCTATTTTAGTAGCAAAGTGAGTTGTGCCACCCCCTCCAGTCTCAGAAATGTAAGTGCATGACAGGGAAATAAAACAAGTTTTGGAAACTTGTTTGATTGACAGACTAGAAACCTGTAAAGAAACCGACACCTTAATGAGGAGCCTGCTAACAGCAATTAATTCATGACACCAAAGCTGTTCAAAAGCAGGCTAAAACGAACCGCATTTCTTACTGCACTGGGGTTGCCTCTGCACTGGGATGTAGGAGTTTGGACAGCAATATCATGGTGCTGAAGGAAAGCCTGGATGGACCCTTTTGCTGTTGTCTGGTGTCTTATTACTTCAGTCAATCATCACACTTTCTTTTTAACAAAAAACTTCTTTAAAATGTATCTTGGTTTGATTTCTGCTTTAGTACTAAAGGGGAACAGTATAACTTACCAGTGGGGAACTGGATGTAAGAGTGGCATTTGTTATACTGCATTAAGATAATGATAATTAATAGCTTAAAGCTGCTGAATAAAACTTTAATTTTTTTTTTTTTTTTTCTTCTTTGCTATTTGGGGATCTGCTAAGTCTTCCTGATGAAAGAATGGCTTTCAATTTCAGTGAGGGGTGAAAAAGCCCCCTATATTCTAACTATCAATTGACCTATATATTGTTTCCCTTTAGCTGATCACATCTTTCTCTCTGGGTCGTGCTGGTTCTCTTCCATTTTTAGATTGAAATAAATATTTCTATTTTAAAGTTACTAGTGTTGATTTCCTTGCTGCATTGTACATGAGGAAATGTGCACTGAATTAAGTTGTTAACATTTTAGAAGGTACAAACTAATTCTGTAAGCATTGTTTTCATGTCGATTTTTAAATTGCGTACTGAGTACTAATTATAACTTGCATGTTCAAGTGTGTGTCTTACCCCTTTTTACACATAAACCCCTCCCTTGGCTTACCTTCTATATGGCTGCCTACCAACACGGTCACTGAATTTCAAGCTAGTGGAGGTTCCACTCTTCTGAACCTTGATTTCTTTGGGCCCGTGGATGACAGTAGCTCTAGCAGCACCACCACAATCCCAGGTCAGCAGAGTGTTAAAACCACAACTGTAATATTATAACGACTTACTAAAAGCATGAGCACATCACTTGACTTTCCTATAAACAAGGAAAAATTTTACGTTGCCTTTCTCTAAAATGTCTTTCTACTGCATTTTTTCTTTAATCTGTGTTCTGTTTTCTGATGTTTTGTATCGAGTGCCAAGTATTTAAAAGGTACTGTCAGTTCTGTATTTGTCACGTGCTGAAGGAATGAATGGCTCTTATGCTCTTGCGAATAAGATGTTAAAACACTTGTTTCAAAGGAGAAATTTTGAAAGTTAACTTTTCTAAGCACTTAAGAAAAATTGAAAAATGCTATGGATGTGACATTTCTTGAAAAAATGAAGTTTCTTCTCTATTCTGAATGAGTGCCTCCAGATTACAGGATTATGATGTTACTTGGAACTTGTGTGTGAATATAAAGTTATAGGGCTGAATATATCACAACCTTGCAACAGTTTGCTGCTACCAGGAAGTTATAATTTTGTGTGTGTGAACTAGTAATGTTAATGATAAAGTGAAAAAAGTGTTTTAACAACTTCCATAATAGAAAACAAGGATAGTTGCATGTTTGTGGGACCTTAGAAGTTCACGAACGTTAATTATAAAACCAAAGCACTTTGGTACAACTTGCTGTTTTAAAAAGGAGATGAAAACACGACTCTCTCCATTTTAATAATACGTGAAAGTAATTGAATGCATTTATTGCATGGCTTTCACATGCTCTGAGTATTTTGCGGGAGCTTGTGGAATCCTACACTTTGGATAAATTTTTGCAGGAATTTAAGGGAACATTTTTGGGATTTCTCCCAGTGCATAGGTTAAGTAGGTAGGGTAAATACTCTTTCAAGACAACGCCTGAAGCCATGATAATCATTTTCTTCGTAGGAAGGAGGTTTTTTTCCTCTTAGTGATTTAAATTTTAAAAAATAATTTTGACGAGGTTTAGGGTTTTCCTACATTTCAAACAAGTGCTTGTAATCATTACTGTATTTTTTTGTTTTTAAAAACCTGCTTTTTTTTTAGTTTTGAAATCTGATCACTGAAGGCAGTTTTGTGGCATCACATTCCAAATGTCCTTTTTATTCCACCCTTGAGAAAGGTCATTATCAGATGAAGGGTGGCAGGTTTGTTGTGGAAGTGATAGGCAGCAAATTCAAGATGCTGGAGTCTTACAGATTCTTACATAAGTGTGTGCAGGTCTATCAACGCAAGTTGCCAGTACCCAGTACCTGTACTGGTCACGCAGTTGGGTCCATTCTTGTGTCCTGATGGTGTGCACACTGGAAGTGATTATTGGAGGGACGCTCTGTTAGCCCTTTATTGTTTTCTTTTTTCTTTATATTGTTGTTTCATCAAGTTACAGGTATTATAACCTTCCCTAGTATGCCCTGTAGTGCTTATTTTTGTGGGGTTTTTTTGGTTTTGGCTTTTCTTTCCACCTGACTTGTTTCTGGGAAAGTCATTTGTTTCTTGGCTTGCAGCTCGTGTGTTTGTGTGTGTGTTGAGGAGCTTTGTGTGGGGTTTGGTTGGCTAACTTTCCTTCAATATCTCATTAAGGTTTTGTAGTGCTTTCATTAAATATTCTCTAATCATTTGAATAAACCGGAGAATATGCAACTCTTAAAAAGAAATAAAACAATTGAAAGACAAATTATTAGATCTTATGGCTTAAAGAAGAAACTTTTATCCGTAGTAGAAGTTTGTTCTTTCTCTGAGACATTAGTTTTACTCACTATAGATATACGCTTATTCTTCTCAGTCTGATTTCATCAGTAGTCAATATAACTTTTTAATTAAAATTTGCATTCTATGTCATGAACAGGGAGTTACTCATTTTTAGTATGTTCCCACAGATTCAATATATTGTTCTATTTTTCATGTTAATAGTTTTTCATAAATGTAGCTGCGTAAGAGGTGCCTAAAGAACAGTAAATTGAGTGGTGAGATCTCACTGCAATGAAAATGAATTCAGGACCGTAAATATGATTTTCTAACTGATGTAACTTACAAGGTTGCATTTACCATTTGTTGCAGAGTTGCATGTCAAAGGCCTCCTCGTTTCAATTAGTTTTACAATTTGTACCTTAATGGGATTTCGCAGGCTTCTGCAAGTTAAAGTATATTTCTTGAAGTCTTCCTCTCCCTGATTGAAAGTGGATATTTTATGGAATAGTTGGGTTTTTTCCTATTTCCAAGTTCTGTAAACATCTGACAGTATTTAAAGTCTTGGTATACTGGTCTCAGGACAGTACATATTTTGATGTTTTTTATGAAACTGGACAAAATTAATTTGCAAATCCAGACTGAAAAAAAGTGTGTTGAAAGGAAAGCTGATTAATTTCTAATCAACTCATGTTAAACGGAGCCGATCTTCTCCCCACCCCCTGCCAACTCCTGCAGCTTAACCAGATGATTTTCTTAATTTTACTTTCTGATCAGCTTAGTTTCCTAACAATGAAAGTGTGTGCACAAATGGTCAAAACACTGCTTGGGGAGAGCTCATGCAAAGCAAGCGTGAGGATTATTAACCTTGTCTGTTTGCGCACGTTGTGCTGCAGTTACTGGGTGGAAAAGGCAAGACAACAGGCATGGATGTTTTTGTTGAGTAATCTTTTGATATTTCAGGAATTCTTCTAAAAGTGTGTTGATCTAAGCAAGTTAACTGGGTAAAATCATCATCACATCGGTTTATAAATGCCGGATGTATATTGGGTGGCTCCACGGGATGACCGTGTCCAAATATTTGCAACGCTTGTACAGTAGTATGAGATGCTTCTGAGTTGTCCAAACAGGCTGGCACTAGTGTTACGCTTGTTTAGAACACAGGTGTCTGTAAGACTTGATGCTTCTGTACAGAAATTCTGCACTGTTTTTGAAAAATATTTATTATTGTGGATGGTGCATATGCACACTTCATTCAAACCCATGAAGCATAAAATAGCTGAAACTGTAACTAGAGGAATATCACCACTTTAAAATTATTCTGAGAAAAAAAAAAAAAGGTGGTATAGCAATCTTTCCTCTTTTTCTGTTCAGATAATTCTAATTCCTAGAGACTTCTAGAAGGAAAGCATACTTAATATCTGGAAACTCTAGAGCTACTTCCTACTGAGAGGTGATACTTGATATTAAACAGGTAGAATTTCACCCATACATATATATTGTTTTGGATGCAGGTTTCCATTGTTCACATTGTTTTCAGAACAACCTCTGCTGATAAAATTTGAAATCCATTCGTAACATATGTGATGTCAAAATTCAGCATCTGAATGAAGATATGTGAAACTAGGAAATCATACTTAATGCTTTATGAACACTTGAAAGGTGAAAGGGGAGCACAGACTAAAAGTTTTGGTAGTGTTATACAAATTAGCGTGTAACCTTTTTTTTAATGCCATTCCACTTACCTGTGTCATAAAAGCTGCTTTTCCTAATTTAAATTTTTTTAACACAACCTCTTGTGAAAAGCAAGATACTAAACGCACTGTAATGCATGCCAGTGTTGTGTGTAACCTCTAATTGGAGTTGGTCCCTGTTAACACGCAGCATTCTTTTAATACAAACAGTTGAGTTGAAATAATAGAAACAATCCACTTCAGCACAGCTGACATTTTTACAGGTGTTCCACTCTAAAAGGTAAATCAAATTCACAAAGTTTACTCTTAGACTGAGACCTCATATGCCAGACTTGATCCAGTGTGTGTGTGTTCTGTAGTACAACTGTAAAAGCTACTGAAAAAGGGTGGGGAAGAAAGACCGTGTTTCAGAAACGCACACATGTTCTGTCATGTTCTTTTCATGTATCTTTAAATTATAAGTGATTCAGATGTTTACAGAAAACAGTTTCTAGCAAGTTGGTCTGTGGCTAATTATGGCTGTACTTACCTCCGACCATCACTGATTATCATTTTGTACTATAAGGTGTGGATCCTGAGTTGTATGAATTGACAACCTCAAAACTGGAAACTTCCAATGCAAGTAACAGAGTGACTGATGCGTTTGCAAGACTCATGTCCACAGTGGAGAAGGCAAGCACGTCCACAAGGTAAATGCTCCTTGTTGCACTTTTTTCCTCTTTTTCTAAGAGTAGCATGAAATGTGAGGAGTGAATGTGCGTGTTATTTTAGGTCAGAAGTTCTCAAATTATCAGAAGGTTTAAATTTCATAATTAAATTTAAATATGAAATGCATTGCACTGTAGTACATATTCCAAGTTATCACAGAACTCTGAAATAAGATAGAAAACAGTTCATGAGCTGAAGGAAAAAGATCACCAGAACAGAAGTTGAAAAGCTAGAGCCAAAGACAGAACTGGAGGAAGCAACTTACTGAAGAGCAGAGCTGATTCCTAGGAATGGAAGGGTAAACTGAACCATGCAGTTCAGTGACCTGGGACTGACAGAAGACTCTCCTCGGTCCTCTGCATAACTTACAGGTACAAAATGTTCTGCAAGTAAAATGATAAAGCTGACTGATAATTATCATAGAGTCATAGAATACCAGGTTGGAAGGGACCTCAAGGATCATCTAGTCCAACCTTTCAAGGTGAAAATATAGTTTAAATGACATGGCCCTGCACCCTGTCAAGCTGAATCTTATGACAATATTTGTCTCTTCCCATATATTTCTACCACCTGTCAAAATTTCAGTGACCAAACATCAGATGAATTTTGCCGTTGCAAGTCAAGGAGTGAGCATGTAGTTGGTTTAGGATGTTCTTTCTGCTTCTTGGTTGTCATGTGAAGTTCTTCTGTACTTCTTTCTATAGGCAGAGCCTATATAAAGTCTGTAGGTTGTCAATTGTCTTCCTTGAAGTCTAGCCTCTTGAACGGCTACTCAATAGTCTCCCCATTTTAAAAGCTTGTTATTCTTTGAGTTTATTTTTTGAACACGTAGGCAGTAGGATCCTGGACTGTCTTAACATATAATTAAGGTCTGTGCCCATTAAAAGAATTGCTGAGTGATTCTCACCAAGTAAAACATTTCTGTTGTTGAGGAAGTGCATGCCTCAACATGGAACAAATATTAGTTGCTTTGCAACTAATAGATAGTAACATATCCTCACTCGTAAGTGAGCTTTAGAGTTTAGTCAGGGTATTCTTTATTTAGGGTTTATTCAGTAGTCTAGAACTAGATTCATTTCCATGCCGTGTAGCACTTAAGGAGGAGGCATAGTTGAAGAGTTACAGCAAATGGAGTGATTTGTAGTGGTGGGAGATAGCTGCCTTTCCTAAAATGACTAAAACTCTAATTTTCAAGAGCTGTTTTCAAACATGTTCTTTCATTGAGGAAACTACCTTGCTAGTTTTCGTGCAGGGAGAATGTTCGAAGTGAACACTGAATAAAAAAGGTCGGCAAGCCGTGAAATTTCAAGGGAGAACCAGTAGAGGGAACTCCACACTTCAATGCTGATTTTTGGCTTTTGGACTGCCTGTTTCTCTACCCATGGAGTACCTGTACTCTTTCTGAAGATACACTAGTGGGAAAGTTTGACTTTCACTAACTAGAAAACTTAATTATCCTTGAAATATTGTTGTAGTATAGTCTAAGTTGATAATTTAAAAGTAACCACAAATTCACAGCAGGATATCCAAAATCCAAATATATCATTATGAATTATTTTATCTCCACTCATAGATTTGTACCTGCTTGCTTGCTTGAAGACGCCTTAGCTTACTACTTCTTTACAAGGGCACAGGGAAGCCTGCTTTGCTTACATGAATGTTGACCTTCATTTTTCTGTAGTGTTGTTTTTTGCTATGAGGAGTTTGGGTTTTCCAGTGCTTCCACAGTGCACTTGAAAGATCATACTTGCGCTATTGAAGCTTTTATTCCGGATCTCTAAGTTCTTCTTCCGTTCTGCAGAGCATTGCTTACTGATAGGAAGAGGTTCTAGATCTGTGCTCCAGCAATTTATCAGGCTTAGAGATAGGCTGGGGACTTCAAACTTGGTGGTTAAGTTCATACGCACACAAGGATTAGCTGGTTTAAAGCAGCTGCTTTCAGTGTTCAAAACATTTTGTATGTTTTTGCTAGCTCTGAATTTTAAGAGGTTTTTTTTCTTTTTTGATTACATGCTCTCAAAATGAAAAGCAATCTTGTTTTTGTCTTTTTCAAGCTAGAAACCTTCTGACAAATAAGGTCTTAGCAGCATGCCAAATATGTTGCAGTATGTTAGCTTTCTGGAATAAAATTGGTTTTCTTTAGAAAACAGTTTTATTTTATTTTTATTCTTTCTGATGGACTGGAGACTTTAAAATAGGAGTGGTTGGGTACAGCCAGCTCAGCAAGGATGACATTCACCCACTAGCCTGGAAATATGGACAATTAGTCGTTCAGTGGTAACTGATCAGGGGAAGATGCAGCCAGTGGCTTAACATCACTTTGATGACAACTTCAGTTCTGCTAAGGCCATCCCATATCTGTAACTTGTCTGAACTCAAGATCTTTAGGGTGAAGTTTAGAGTGAAAATAGCATTGTTCAGCTGTAGGAAGCCATGTGAAGAATCCTCTTTGTCTGATATAGCCCCATCTTCTGCTTGGAAACCCATCTCTTGGAGCTGGAAAGTCAATTTCTCAGAGGGGAAGCATGGGAGAGAAGGGGGAAACTTCCGCCTCAGCTTGAGCCTGAAGCCTCGATGGCAGCACTAAGTGTTGAAGGTCAGGGATCCAGTACAGCATTCCACAGACTCTGCAGCCTTGCCCTGTTCCACAGAGTGGGCAGAGATCAAAAGTTTATCTGCTGTCTTTTTGAAGGAAAGCAGAGCACTGATACCTTTCCAAGGAATGGCTGAAACCCTCATTGAAACTGGAAATGCTCCTTGGGGGCAGTGTTGGATGGAGCAGGCTAACTCTTAATTACAGAGTGATTTTTAAAGTACATTTCTCTAGTCAACTCGTTGTTGATATTAGAGCCTGGCCTTGCTGGTGCTATGCACAAAACCCTTTGCAAACACAAGAGATGACTGAAGTCCTGTAAGATTGGAATGCTGCAGGAAGGGGTTGGAATGCAAAATAGAACAGTGAGGTGTGAGTGACAAAGCATTCCCTATTTCTTGCTAAGTTTTCTTCCGACAGCTTTCCTGCCTGTCAGTCAGGCTAATTTCTTGCAGCTTAGCATTGACATGGCTTTGAAAAAGAAACTTGTTGCCAACAGGTAGAGGGACTGACACAACTGCTTGGGTAAGGGCATCCCTTCTGTCCTCTGTCTCAGGAGGAAATGGAAGCCAGTGTAAGAGAAGAGTTGGATGGGGGCAGAGTGTTCTGCAAAGGGTAGTTTTAGAACCTAAACGAGGCGGAGACCTTGTTTTGAGTCAGGGCTGGGTCCTTTCATGGTTTAGTAATTGGAGGTTCTGGTTCCAAAGTAGACAGAAGTATTACAGCTGCCACTGACAATCTGCTCACCTGGCTGTCCATTCTATAAGCCATGGTATCTAGAAATTAGGAGTGCATGAGCAGAAGCTCTTGACAATGGGGACATCTTCAGCAAAAGCAGTGACTCTAAATTAATGCACCTGATGTAGTTCTTTCTCTTGCCTCTATCAGAAGACACCACAGCTATTAGGCAGTTTAAGTTTTAAGGGTAAAAATGGTCTGCAGTGATGATGCTGCTTTGTGTTTTTAAATTTGGAGAGTTAATAAGAAATTCTTTGTGGTTGCCCTGGTGATACTTGCTACTGAAAGTGTTGACTGTTACCCAGAAAGGGTACTGCAGTGTCCAGTTTTATTGTCTTCAAGAGGAACGTGCCCCGCTCCATTGAGGAGCGGAGACTTTAGGCTGTCTCATCCCTCTTTGCACTGGTGCGATTTAAAAAATTTTGAGCCTCGTTACAAAATAATTGTATCTACTTAACTATGACCAAGTCACAGATATAATGTTTGCTGTGGTAGTGTGTTAGCTTGTCCTTTATAGATAACTTTCTACAGAACACATTAAGTAGATAAATGATTGTAAAGGGCCTCTGGCTGGGAGGGGAGCATTCAGTAATCGAGTGAGATTCACATCTGACTGCTCACAGATGTGCACATTCTGCAGTGATGTTGCGGAGACCAGCTATAGTACAGCAAAAGCAATAGCATCATCCTGCGTATGACCACCAAATAAAATGCAGCACTGCCTCCGGGACCAGGCACTGCCATTTCTTAGCTAGCCACAGTAGAGCAGAGGAGGAAGAGGCATATAAATAGCAAGGAGCTCCATCTTGGTGCCTGATTAACAATTACAGGAACTCCTTTTAATACAGATCTCTGAGTCAGCCCTCTTCCTTTGGCTTCCTCTGTCAAACACTCCTTTGTTAGCTCCATGTCCTTGATCACCAGGAGTTTGTACCTTTAAGAGGCTTGTGGTAAGTGATTACTAATAGTGGCACCAGATACTGATAACACAGTGGTGGGTGAGAACCACATTTCAACAGCTCAGAGGTAGTTCTTCAGTGCAGAGTTGCTAGAAAAGGAGGCACATATTGACTCTCTGCTTCTTCCTTCAGTAAATCCAGCACACAGCTTTGTTTATCCTCCAGAATTTGGTAATCTGCCTAGTCAGTGGCTCATGAAATTCCACTGCAGCAGAGAAAAGAAAATATTGCTATTCTAGTGAAGAAAAGTCAGATTTAGTTATCTAGGCTGCCTCATCTAGAGATCTTTCATCGCGTGGAGATTTCAGGTAGCAAACAAAAGTGATAGTTCAGTGTGAACAAAATGATCAGTCATGCCAAGGATGAGTTTGACTCCAGCTCTTTTTCTTCTCCTCCTAACTAAGAAGTTCTGAGACTGCTGCTGAAGCAAACCCATAGCCCCTTGCTTTCCCCTGATCTCTGATCAGCTCAGGAAAAAACCCTGATGGGTGCTGACAAAAGAAAGTACAAGTACATGCTGCTTTCTGTTGGGCATGATTGTTGTCCTCTCATGGGCTCTACTTAAAGGTTGCAGAGACACAGAAAGGAAATTCCTGAAGTGTTCTAGGGAAAGGCAGTTTATCTGGTTCAAGCCTTTTGTCTCCGCTTTTTGCCCTAAAGATGAGGTAGCTTATTTAGCGTTTCCAGTGTCATTACAGGGTATAGCAGGTGCCTTTTCAGAACTGGAATAACGTTTGCTGGAAAACTGAGTATTTCTAGTAATAGGCAGTGTTCTTCAAAGATAAACTGTGTGTCTGTAAAGTATGTGTCTGTTTGGACAGGGGAAGGGGGTCTTGAGTAGCAGTCTAAGCCAGGCTTAATTTTACTGAGGAAATGTGAGGGTTTTGCATAATAGTGAGAAGCGAGTGACATGGGCTTCAGACTTCTTACTCATTTGCGCTCAGTAATTCTTGTGAATAATGCAAAAGGCAAGGTAAACACCCCTGATTCCCAAACTGCTGTATGTATGTACCATTATGGCTATACATCCTACGCATGCCAAAGCAAGCGGCTGCTAGTTGTGAGCCACCTTTTTGCTGCTGCTGACCTCTCGGGGGGGAAGGGGGGAAGGGTTTGTGGCTCATGGTACAGAGTGGTATGATGTATAATCAGAGAACAGTTGTGTTGGAAATGTGGCATAAGTACATTTTTACTTTAAAAATATTAAGAAGTAAGTTAGGAACTTCTTAGTGTCCTTTCAAGACTTTTTTTCCACTGCATTTTGAAAGATCATACTGATTTAGGTAGTTCAGAACTAATGCTCCTATTGTCTTATCCCTAGAATATGGGCATAGTTGTCACTTCAAGTGAGACTCTTCATGCTGGAAACTGCCAAAAAAAAAGGGGGAATAGATAAGAATTAGCATCAGATTAGGAAATACTTTTTTCTTTTTTTTTTTTTTCCTTATTGCATCAATATACAGGAACATTTTGCTGACTTTCTATGTTAGCATTCTGTTAGTAGGCAGGTAGATACTATAGCATTACATTACCTTCAGGTAGCTTACAGAAATGCCTGTCAATGGGAGACAAACCCAACATTGCTTCAATCGATGATTCTTTCAGTGATTGAAATGGTATCAGGTACTGGATTAATGCACTATGTTGTCTTCTTCTCAACAGGAAGCCTAAAAAGGAAGAACATCTTATTGAAGAAGCTGCCAAGGTGATTTCTAGCCTTCCTGACTTAACTTTCATGCATGCCAAGGTGTTGATGTTCCCAGCCACATTAACACCTTCAACAAGCTGCCAAGGAAAGGTAGACTAAAGTGATGTGAATTGGACATTTTCTATTGATTTTTCTTTTCTTTCTTCCCTCGGTGGGTCGTAAAAAGCAATCTTGCTTTAATTAAAATAAAAAACAAACAAGTTCAGATGATTTGTTGGTAAGCAGCACTAGAAAGGTATACATAGTAATGTATATTTATTTACATACTGGAGTCCTAAATTTATATTAAAGAAAAATGTAAATAATTGGGGGTAAATCTTTTTGAAGATCTATTCTTTTTTGTTGTGCTGGGATGTATACATTTATGTCTTTGTGAAATACAGTGGTGGCGTCCTTCTTACAAAACTTTAAAAAGTTAAAAAAAAATAATTCTAGAAACACATAATGAAGACTTCAGTCTTCACAGTTCTGTGAAGAGTCCCCCTTAAAGCTTTTCAGATTGCATTGAGCATCTTTTTCTTTCCTGCATATATTAAAATACTCATTGCTGGGGAAAAAAAAAAAAGAAAAAAAAAAAAAACCCCAAACCACCAAAAGATTACATTGTCCCTTTGTGGGTTTTTAGTTGTTGTTTCTTTAAAGCCCAATAATTTCTTCTGTGTTTTAACAAGCTTAAGATGTGTTTTCTCCTTTTCTTCTCCCCTGTCCCCTCCCCCTGTTTGATTGGTTGGCTGATCAATTTTTATGTTCTTAAACTTCAATAGTGTGGCTCTGTCACTATATAGCTTTTTGAAAGGTATGCTGTCAGTAACTTCTTGTTCCAGTTATGGGTCACTGTCTAAACACTTGATTTTTTTGGAGTCATTAGAAGGTTGTCTGCTTTTAATCAGTTTGATTTGGAAAAGAAGGACCAAAACTGAATGAATGTCTTACAATGAAATTTACCTGTTGAAATTTTTATGTTCTGTTGTACCACTATTTCTGTTTGATTTTGCACAGTGTAAAATGACATAATCATAGATTGCTATGGTTTTAGGCTGTATATACAGTAAAAAACTATGGGTTGTAAATGTCTGGGGAAATTCCTATGGAAAAAAGAGAGCTATGTAGAAGAACCTCTAAAAAGGTCAATGTGCATGCCCAAGGTCTTTTGAGATTTAAGTGTGTAAATTTCCTTTTAGCTTACACAAAATAAAATAATTTAAAAGATACATATGTATATAGTCTGTTATCTTTTTATACAGAACATATACATTATTCACACTTCTGTTGATGGCAAAATTGATGCACTGCATTAACAGTAGAACTTCCTAATTTGCGTTGCAGAGTCCCACAAAACACGCCTGTCAGGGTCCTGCAGAAGGAGAAGCAGAGTTTTCTTGTCCTGCCTCTGTGAATGTGCTGTGATGTCTTTTATTTCTGTCTCCAACTTGCCTTCTGGCTTGCAGGGCAATGTGGCTCAAGATACGTTGGTACTTTTGGGTTAGAGCCTTCTTCAGAGTAATTGGCAGTACTCAGCTATAAGAAACACAAATTCCGGTGAGGTGAGAAAGGACAACTGGTTTTGCCTATTTCTTAGCTAGAAATAAACGTGTAAGTGTACCATTTGCTGAAGTTTCCTAACATGTTAGCTTGCACTGTAGCTCTTCCAACAACATCTCTTCAGAGGGTATCAGTGGACTGTCTGCAGGTAAGGCATGTTCTGAGTGCTGATATTTCTCAAGGGTGCTTTGCGTAGACTCTCCCATGTCTAACCTTTCCTACGTGCACAGCTCTTTAGGAGCTCAGTAGTCACCACCAGGTCATCAGTTAACATCTAGTTCTGAGAAATCTTCACTGCATTTTCTTACCTCTTCTTTGAATTCTTTATCACCTGACAGCACTTGGGTCAGAAAAGTTAGAAGTTTGAGTTTGATGTCGTTAGCTGGTAAGCTGAAATGTTGTCCTTGCAAAAGGAAGCTTTTTCTGTGTTAAAATGTCCTTGAGAGATCAGTGCTGGAGTTCCACCTTTGTGAATGAGGAGTTTCAGTGAGTGGTGCAAGTCAGAATTGAGAGAGCAGCTCCTACAGTTGTGATAAAGTTAATTTGTAAAAGGCTAAATTGGCTCCTTTGCCCTCTAATTAGTACCGCAGTGTACAATGCTGTGGTATCAATCTGCACCCTGTTGTAGCTGAAAAGGTTTATGCAAAAGCCATCTGCTTTACCATGGAACCCCCCAAATGAGTCTATTTTGGAACACCCAAAAACACTTGCTACTTCTGCAGATTGTCATCACAGGACTGACTTCATGCCTGTTACACATCAAAATTAGCTTTGCTAATCTTGCGGGTTTAGTATAGTATCTTCAGCATGTGCTTATTGCATCGTTCAGTTCTGGCACTGGGCTGCTGGAGGTTAAAACCAGTCCTTTTGTGTTCATAACCGTGGCACATCCCTCGGAGCCAGAGCAGTGGCCTAGCTGCAGCAGAGAGCTAGAGCTATTGTTTCACGGAGAATATGTTCAGGAGCTGACTCATGATCCTGTCTGGCAGCAAGTGGACTGAAGTATTAAGGAGAGGTGGGGGTGGAAGTGCCAGCTGCAAGTTGATCTTTAGTCTCCTCACAATTGCTTGTAGAGGCAGCTGCCCATTTGTCTTCCAGTCCCCGAGTGCAGCACTGGTGGCCCGCCGTAGGTGGGGGAGGGGGGAGAAATGGCAGCAGGAAAAGGAGATTTCTATTGTGACTGATGTACCAATCTGAAACTTTGTGAAACCTCGTACTACCTGGAGTGTATTTATGGGGTTTTTATGTTCTTTCTGCCAAAAGAAAAAAAGAATTTTAAAAATTGCATCCCACAGACGTCCATGCTTCTGGAAGGCATAAATTTTCCATCTAAATTCAGACTTTTGAGGTGGATACTGCTTGCCTTGAAAATGTAGCATTGCATTTTGTCTTCTGGCTAAAGCCCGCTCCTTTGTGGCCGATGTGGGATGGACAGACAGGCTCCTCTGCATCTCTCCTGTCCTGTCCAGGCAGCTTTGTTCTCATGCAGAAAGTTTTGTCTGGCAGATCCAGTGCATCAGGCTGTCCTTCCATGCTGTTCCACTGACACGGCATGCTTTATCTCCTTTAATCTTGCCAGTAGGTTTATGAGCAGGATGGTAATGGATACTTTCTGCAGATACGTGTTGCTGTGCATTGTCATCGGCCATGTCAATGTGTATCGCACTCGCTCGAGAACGAGTGTCATTTAATAGCGAGGCGCTTGTGTGCCCATCTGACAGAAGGAGCGGAGGACACTCACTTCAGATGCAATTGCCTGAGTTGGAACAGGGCCATGGAGCCCTCCCACTGTGAAGTAAGCTGCAGGCCCCTGAATGACTGCTAAGAAGAGCTCTGCTTGTATTATCCGAAAGGCTGCACTTCTGATGCTCAGTGCTTCAGCACTGACTTACCGGGAGCATTTCCACCTGCTGTAGGTGTTGGCAGCGCTGTACTTCCACCAGCACTTCCAACGTTCATACCTTCTCAGAATATCGTTAGCTTGACAGATTCATTTTGAGATGCCAAAAATAATGCTTACAAATAATGCATATAGATGCCCTCAAATGCAGTGAGTGTGTGCTGAAGTTAACCCTTCATCGCATTGGATTGTTGCACAGAATTTCACCTGGTAATGAAAGTTCTGTTGTTGGCCTGCAGGACTGCAGCACCTGGGCTGCATATCTAGTAGTCTTCATAGGATGCAAGGGAGGCTTAGCTCAGTGCACGTCAGATGGACCAGCCTTGGCCCAACCACTTACCTCTTAGGTGCAACTCTTTTGTGCCAGTTCTGCACCTCTGTGTAATAATATTTTAAATTTCAGAGCGGTCTGAAAATAAGGATAGTTGCAAAATACAGTTGAATGTAATTTCTAAAAGCATATGGCATCTAATAATTTCATAGCACTTGCTAGGAGTGTCCACTGCAAAAGCAGAGAAGTATTTCATAACCTGACCTCTGTGCTGAAGAGCAAAGTCACTAAAGGCAGCAGGGACCCTGGTCTGCTCCCCTAGGTGAACCTGGAACAGGATGGGGAGAAACAACACATTCAGATTCAGATGGCTAAAAACAGGGTGAGGAGAAGCTGGAAGAAAATAAAAGGCAGGAGCTTTGAGTTGGGGAAACAAGAAGGGGAAGCAGGACTTGGAGTGTAGGCAGCTGGGATAACTATAGGAAGAGCAGGTGGTGGAGAAAGTGGGATACAAGCAAGAGAAGCAGGGGCATTTGGAGAAGAGAGAAAGCCTGGGATGGATTACAGGCACACACACTGTGCCCACTGGCTGCTTTTCTCCAAAATCTGGAACTGAGCCTCAGAGACCCAAGTCTCTGTTGCTGTACTGCAGAGAGAATATGTCAAACCCATTGGGTAGGTGTAAGTTGCATGCGTGGCAACAGCCCGCTATTGCTATCAATTATTTTTGATGGAGAGCTGGACTGCAGATGTAAGGGGTTTAAATGCAGCTGCTGCTGCCTGTTTGAGCATCAATACAGGTCCAGATGTTAGAAGATCTTTTTTTTAAAATAATTTTGAAATAAGGAGGTACATTGTAAATCCAGACGGTAGGTATAAATAAAATCCTCAAAAGCTAAGCTCTGCTGCTGTGATTTGGAACTGCAGCTTCAGTCCTGTCATGCATCTGCTTTGTGACAGTCACTACTTACATATCATCCTGTCTTCACCCGATCCTCGCCTCATGCCCTGCGCAGATTTATTCTCTGAATCAACATAGTGCAGCGAAACCCTTCTCTGCAGGGCCCCTGCTTCGTAGAGCTGAGGAGAAAGGATGGCCTTATGTGGAAACTACGGAGGGGGCGCAGTGGAGTGTGACGCTCTCCTGGCTTGAAGCAGCTGCCCATGGCAGCTTTTTACAGGAGGTCACTTGTGCATTTCTGTCACTTGGTGCCCAGCACAAGTTGCCTGATTGGGATGTGCAGAAATGCTGATTTCTCCAGGATGTAGCTTAAGCCATTGGGAGCTTTGCTCATCTGATACACAATCAGGGCCCTGCGACACCAGGGGTCAGGTGCACGTGCTAAACACCTGAAACTGCTGGAGCTCTTGTTTTCATCTTGTCAACGTGCTCTTAAACCTGTAATATTACAGGTTACAGCAGGGCTGCAAAGATCAACTCTTGTTTGAAATGCCGTGCTCCTCCTTGTCAGAGATACCAGAGAAGGTCTCAGCTGCTATTAGGCATCAAACACATCTCAAAGGCATAGGAAAGTGCTTGCTGTCTTATGTCTGGATTCACTGTAGGGTCACTGAAGAAAAGTATGTTCCTAGTTTAGGGTCTCAGAATATTCCTCTCACCTAACAGGGCATATGTCCACAGAGGTTCCCAATACTGTACTCCCTATAGGAATTGGATTGTGTGCCTTAAATAAGGCGTGCAGCTACTTGTAGAATGTGAGGGGGCAAAAAAACCCCCCTCATTGAACTAAAAGACACTCTGGTCCCGCGGAAAAGAAAATAATGGGACTCCGTAACTAAAGACTAATTCAAAGGAGAGTCAAATTATGGTGGTGTAGATATTTCTGAATATTTCCCTAAGCAAGGCTTAATGATTCTTCTGACATAGTTCTCCATGTGCTTGATTGTCTTTTTGGCATAGCTTTTTTTTTTGTATGTTTAGAATGTGTACCTATGTGTGCAATAAACTGAACTGAGGCATCAGAATGAAGCTGAGCCTCTTAGGGCTGTATGCCCTGAGGTGCTCTGCTGGGCTTCTACCTGTGTCCTCACTTTGTGACCAAGGTGGCATTTGCTGCTGACCTGCTGCACCTGTACCAGTGCTGGCAGTTGAGCTGTTGTGACGGAGGATCCTCGTTCATCGGGGGTTTGTTAGTGCGTGTGCATGTGCAGTCCCATGCCGCAGGCATTGGCATGGTTGACACCAGGTCTAGCAAGCAAATCCACTCCAAATGCAAGTAGGTTTCCTGCTGGGATTGTTGTCATTGTGCCAGCCTCACCTCCGGTATTTAAAGCAGTGAAGTTATTAAATGGGGAGGGAGGGGAAGCAGAGAGGCAGTTTCAGCTCGACTCAGCAGCCCTGTCCATGCCTTTGTCTCTTGCTTCTCCAATGAAACGTGTCTCAATTGTTTTTGAATCTTTAAGCGATAAAACACTAGGTGTTTGTTTCCCTCGGACAGGGAAGAACTGCAGGGAGGGCAGCTTACTGAAGTCAGGTGTGGTTTTCAAGACAGCCTTAATCTTAAAAATGGCAGGAAATGTTGTCTGGCCTGAGCTGGTCTTCAGAAGGCATTTCACAAGGGAAGAAAAGCAAGTTCTT
>JAVSBS010008826.1:0-21838 GCA_033124195.1 Coracias cyanogaster | reverse complement strand
GTTGGCCGGGGCTCTGAGCAACCTGCTCGAGTTGCAGATGTCCCTGCTCCCTGCAGGGGGTTGGACTGGATGACCTTTAAAGGCCCTTTCCAACCCATTCCATGATTCGATGGTGCTGGGTTGTACGTGACAGACACACTGGAGACAGAGTTGTGCGGATGCTTCTATGTCTTCTCTGCCTTCTTTCTTGCAGCGGGTTGTCAGCAGTGTTGAAAGCCCGTGTGATGGCCGTGTAGGTACAGCTTCAGATATATATACTTCCTCCTGCATTCCTGTAGGAAAGATGAGGTGTGAAGGTGTTCCTGTGCATCTGGGCTTGTGTTTGCTGCACTCTCTAGGGATGCTGGTGACCGGTGAGCCTGGGTCAGGCCAGTCCTCTCTCCAGCTTGTTTTCTTTTTCCCAGTAGCCAAGAGCACCTGCGGAACCAACCAACACCAGCCCTCAAATGTCATGGGTAAAGGAGGACTCGTTTGCATTGTTATTACTACGGCTTTTAGGTTGTGCTTGCTTCATGATTGAATTTGTTTTTCTAGGAAGAATCTTTGCTGTTATGAGTCACTCTGGCTTAAAAAAAGGATTTAGCTTTCAGCTGCCTTTTGCCTTAAAAGGTGATGTTGCTTCTGGTATTTGTCAAGTTTAGGAAAAAAACCTCCAAATCTAAAAATCATCAGGCAGTTTTCTCTTCTCAAGAAACACTTGATATCTACTTCCTTAGTTCTTTGTTTTAGGAAAGCCAAAATGAAGCAGCGTTTAGGGAATGCGTTGCTGATTCCCATTTGGGGCCTGCTTGATTTATGTGGCAGTGAAATGTCAGGCAGCGGCTCTCTGCACACAACAGGCATGTATCCTGCTTGCTGTTGTGCCAGGTTTCCAGACCATCTGGAAATTAGTGGCATGAAGCACCTGAAATAGCAAGATTAAAAAACAAACAAACAAAACCCCACCAACAAAATCTAGGAGTTACACTACGGCAAATCGGGCATGGGTTTCTACAGACCAAAAGTCTTTCAGGTGGGCAGAGGAGCTGCAGTTGTGGTTGTCTGTGGCCAGGGAGGATGTCCCAGGTCTTTTGTAGGGGTTGGCATTTTAACCCTAAGTAGTTTAGTGGGGCTGATTGCCTTGTGCTTCACTAACATCAGTCTGTGGCTCCAAACAGAGTGCTGAGGAGCTGCACACACTAGCAGAACTCCCGTGGCACAAACCAGTGGTGGAGCTCGTTATCAACTTGATTGTTCGTTAACAATCAAGCTGCAAGGCAAAAGGAAGGGCTTGGGCTTTTCAAAAAGGTTTGTCTACAGTACAGACCTTACTGCTGCTTCTGTAGGTGGAGCTGAACTGTTGGTTGGTTGTTCAACCACCATTATGCGTCATTACTATGCATTTGAGTATCGCTATAACCTCACTTCTCCCTGTGCAGCGTCGCTTGGTGTGATTCTGCCACTCCCACTATAAAATGCTTTTCATTTGTGGATATTTGTGGCACGATCGGCTCCCACCAGCTGAACTTGCTTTGTTGGCACTTGTCGGTCTCAGAAGCTGGAATGATTGGAAATATTTATCAATTTTATTCTCCTTGCCATGACCCCTCCCTGTATAGGAAACACAAACTTGTGCTCCCTTCTGAACGCTTTCTGTGCATTGTTTCCTGGGATGCTGGTGGCCCGTCAGTTCTCGGGTCCTGTTCTGTAGGCACTCTTTACCTGGACATTCCTCTGCATGCCTTAGTCTCTTGCCATTGCATGTTCACTCTCACTTTATTAGTTTTTGTGTGGATTCAACGAGAAAAATCCACCTCTTTTAAATGTTTTTTAATTCTGTATTGGAAATATGCAAGAAGATATTTTCTCCAATAAGTCAATCTGTATTCGGTGACCCGAGTTTCATTTTAGTAATGGGCTTCACTGGGGTTGAAGAGTGTGTGGGGCAGTGCAGAGGGGTGGGGAAGGGCGTTTCCAAGCGGGGAGTTGTAATCCTGGATTGAAAAGTCTGTTCCTGAAGAGAGTCCTGATCACTCCTGCCTGTTTTACTCATGGATCTGTTGTTTTGTGTCTTGCAGTGGCATCACTGAAGGGGCGGCTGTTATTGCTGTGGGAGACCAAAAGCTACTTCCAGCTGAATCTTGTGTGTCATCTGCAGAACCACCAGTCACAGTGAGTTTCTCCTACACATGCTCTGTTTTCCCCAGAGAGGATTTGTTAGCTGTAATCTGTGACGATAATCTTTTTCTCTATTTATACTTTGTCGGTTCTCTTACTACTGCAAAAAGATTGATTTACTGATCCCAAGCCAAATGGATACATACCTTCCCCCCATCCCTCAAAGGTCATAGTGGAAGCTCAGCATTGCAGACGCTCTTTTTTTTGCCCCCCCTGCACATCTGGTGGTGTGTGGAAGATGGAAGACTACACACTTTGAGCGTGTGTCCTGGTTAGTCATCCAATGGCCAAGATGAGAGCTGGACAAAATACTTGGTTCCTGAGAACAGCTTGAGAAAGAAAACCTTTTCTAAATAACAAGAGGGAAGAATTATTGCTTGGGCAACAAAGATTAAACTTCCTGCTTATTCAGAGTGTCAGAAGCAAGCACATCATGTGTGTGGCAGCTACTCATAGTCAGTGTGAGGTGAGAGGAGAGGGTGTCCCGGTGCTGAGTTTGTTCCTTGGTACACTCTTTAAATGAGAGGCTGGGGTTTTCTCACCAGCTACTTTGGTGCTCTTTGGATGCCAAACAAAAGCTCCTGAAAACCCTCATTCCCTCAAACTCTTAATTCCTACCAAAAAGAAATACAGGGAAGAAAATCCTTCCCTAGTGCTATCAGTTATCTGTAATGTCCACATAATTTGCCTGTGATTCTTTTGTCAATAATTCTCTTCTGCCAATGACTCAGTAAAATGCACTCAGGTGATTTAGGTATTTTGTACTCTTTAATAACAGTGGTGTTACAATTGCTTTCAAAGCTATCTCTGGTTTCCAGACACTTATTTACCTGTCTTATGCTGGTTGGGAGAGCTGAATATGTCACTTGTGTGTCTCCAGTGAGGAAACCACCCCCGAGGCTGGAAGGGCAGGAGCAAATCTATTCGTATGCAAGTGTTTGCTTTGAGGAAAACTTGAGAACTTAATGAATAACAACAAAATGCTGAGTGCTTAAGGACCTTTGTACAATTAAATGGCATTGGATGTTGACATGGTGTAGATTTTGGGTTACGGGGTTGGGCATAAGGGAAGTAATTGTGCTCAGGTAACTGATTCTCCTAAGGACTAATGGCAATAGCAGGAGGAAGCATTGCTTTAAAAGGAAAAGGCCCCAAAAATCTTTGTTGGAAGGTTATAGAAAAGAGAACTGGACACAATGTGTATTTCAAGCCTTTGTCAATATTGTAGATGCATAAATTATACATGACTAGTAAAATAAGAAAGGTTGCTTCTAGTGAGCTGTTGTTTTGCCTGGAAGGACAGCACCAGCTTGCAGCATATGTAGAGAATAATAGCTGTCAGAAATGGAATATTGAATGAAAGCAATCGTTTCAATCAAAAGTAGTTAAAAGTGAGGCTGAGTCGAAGGTAAAAAACAACTACTCAGCTGGAAGACTGCTTCCAGTGCTGCAGACATGTCCCGAGACGCATATTTTATGTATCAGGAATATTGATGAAGGTTGTACCTTGCTTTACCACTGTTCTTCCTGATGGTTATGATCAAGATTTCTTAACTTCCACTCCTCTCTCTGTGACCAAGTACAAAGTGCTTGATGCTGGTGTGATGGGGAGCTCAGCGTTGTATGAGGTGGCTAGCTTGGCTCTTCTTTCCTTCTGAGTTAGTATTATACAGAAGTGACTGTAAGAATCACAAAAAAAAGCTGAAAAATGGTGGGGAGCTCAGTCTCTTCTCTGAGGTCCTCAGGTAAACCTGTAAACGAGCGTTTGAGGCAGCACGATCTTGTCACAGAGGTAGCCTGTGATTTACCCCCTACACCCTCTTCCCTGTTAATCAGATCCTTGATACTGCCTGCAGACATTTTCCCTGATGGTTGGATCTTACTGTGGACCGTGAATTTTGGCTGGAGGTAAAATGCAGGAAGGAGAAGGAGTTGAAATGAGATGTGTCCTGTGTCTTAGAGAACGCTGCTCAAAGGAGGAGCTTCTTGGTGCACGGACTTGGCTGAATCTATCCTTGACTTTCTGCTCTGACTTGCTGCGTTGTTTGTTTAGCCACCAGACTTTCTGATGAAGCCGCACAAGTGTGTGCTGGCTGGTGTGCCTGTTGAAAGGAGAATGATCTGGTAGCTGATTTAGAGCTCTGCAAGTCTAGTTTCAGCTCCCTGGTCTGCTTGCAGATTCCCTCTGAGAATTCAGTAGTGTGACTTCATCTCTGTGCCAGGTTCCTTGCTGTTAAAGGACACTTTCCTCCTTGGATGGGAATGGAGGATGAACTTGGAGCCAGTGAATGGTCCGGTATAGTGGCTGAGGTAGTAACTAAGTGCTAACCAGGATGTCTTTCTGTAATATTTCGGGACGGTCCAAATAGTGGACCTGAGGTGTTTTTAGCAGTCCAGATGTGCTGATGAGCACGGTGGGTGGATGAGAAGTGCAGGGTTGTGTTCCATGCCAGCCCTCCTGAGGTGTGAGCATGAGACCCTGGCAGCCCTGTCCCGCTCTGCTCACGGAGATCACTCACCTCTCTGAGTGAAAGTGCCTGCTTGGACCTGGGACACCAGAGCTTGGGTTCATGTTCCCCACCTGCGGTGCCAGTAGCCACTGCTTTGTTCTTCATGTGGCTTTGCCTCCTCTGGTCACATCTGCTTGACTCAGCTGGCCTGCCTGCTGTGTGTGGGCTCTCAGCTTTTACTTCAGGGTCGCAGGAAAGCTTTTTACCCTGCTTTCCAAATGTCACCGGGCGAAGTTCTGTTCAGAGCCTGGCCATTTCGTGGCTGCGCAGCCTACTTCAAAATAGTTGCTGTCCCTGCTGTGGCAGTGAATAAGATCTTGATGGGATTGACAGCTATAAAACATTCCCTCTGAACTCTGAGATGAAAGCGAGGCATTTCCTTTCTCCTTCCAGAGGGCTCATCTGCTGTAAGAGGAGGGAGGTGGTTCTCTTTTTAAAATGTAGCTCCTATCGGGTATCATAGCAGTGTCTATAGCACTCCACGGCACCGTGCTGTGATGCCTCATGCTATGGGAAACTGGGAATATGGGAATGAAAGGCGACTGTGCCAGGAGGCTCCTGTCTGCTCTGCTAGGAGAGTACACCTGACTCTTCCAGCATTACCTGAATCTCGCTGGTGATCCAGTGGAGAAGGAAGAGGGTAAGATCAAGTTAGGGTTTGACGATTCAGATTGCAAGGGGTTTGGTCTGCTTGCTTGCTAATGATGTAGCATGGGGAGCAGGATAGATAAAAAAAGTTGCAGTGCGGAGCCAAACCAAACACATAAGGCAGCCTTGCCTTGGCTCCCAGCCCGGGGTGAGCAGGACGGCTGATCCCCTGCTCTTTGAGTGCTGACAGCCATTGCTGGCGGGGACAGATGTGACTTGGGTCTAAGATGGGGAGAACAGCCTGAGTGCTTTTGGGTGGGAAGGTAAATTCTAGGAGATAATGCAATTTGTCTGTTCTGCAGTAAAAGGAAACAACAGAAGTGGTTTTGTGTTCTCTTGTTGCATTTTTCTTGATTGTTTTTGGGTTTTTTTCCAGAATTGGTTTCTAGTATGCAGGGATATTGCTCAAATATTCTAATGCTTAACAGTCTTGGGTTATGCCTTTGGTTCATCCAGTCTCATAACCTGTTCATCCTTGTGCCAAAGCAGTTTTCCTTACCTGCGAGGAAGCAGGCAGTCCTGGGATACCACTGGCTCCGCAGAAATAAGTTTGTGCGTTTGATCCTCATGAAAATGTTTTGAAGACCTGAACAAGAAAGCAGTGTAGGAATTTGGTGGGCAGATTAATTGCATTCTTGTTTCAGGCTGTTTATTCATAGCTTTAACTTTTTTAAGGCAAAAGGAGGCTATTTTTAGCTTGCCTTTTTTTTTTCCCCTTCATATTAACCCAAACAAATTTCCCTCTCGGAGGAGAGGGTGGATTTGGGAGGAAGGAAGGGTGGAATTAAAACTACTTCATTAAATCAGTTTCAAGATCATCAACACACAATTTTTTCACATTACTGTTGTGAGACAAGTGTCTCTTTACGCTTTGCAAAGAGGGGAAGCTCTGTGTACAGAGGTGGAGAGCGAGGACCTCTGAGGCAGTGAAGTGGTTATGGAAGCTGATGACTTTTGCTGCCTGAATATTTTTTTTTCTTGTTATTTCTGTTAGGGTTAGTCTGTTATTGCCAAGGCGTGGTGATAGTTTGCTTTTGCAGCTTCCAACTGCCAGCAAATGCCTCATGTTGCAAGATGAAGGGAAGGATTCTTGTATAACCAGAAAGGTCATTTAGATGTTGCTAAGACACTAAATGATGTTCTCACAGAGATCCCTGTAGATGTCTGGTAAGAGATGGAACCTGACCTAAAGAGATGTGACTAAGGGTAGGAGGTGAACTGTCAAAGGGTAACCAAGCTCTTCTGAGTCCTAGTATGCTTTGATGGTTTTAAGGTAAGCTGCTTCTGAAGCTGAGAACAAGAGCAACTCCAGCAGCTTCCTCACTAGGTTGGTGTGACTTTAACTTTCATGGGATTACTGGTTTTGGTGTGCTGCAGAAAGGGTTGCTGACTCCAGGGCCTGTGGATCTAGCCTGTAGAAAGATGGATACATACTTTGAGTACAACTCAGTCTGTTGGTAAGAGCTGAAGGATCTTTATGATAGAACATCTGTGAAGTCCACCTCTGGTGGTGAAGGACTGGAGAGCTGCTCATGCTGTCCTGTCTTCACAGGCTACTCAGGATTGGATCGTAAATGATCTCTTTTTGCCATCTGTTGCTCCTGTTGTGTGCTCTCCTGAGCTGGTGGAAAACTAATGAAAAACAGAGGTTACGTTTTTGTCTAAAGAAAATAAAAGCTTCTCTGTTTTAGAATTAAAAGGCAAAAAAACCCCAGTGTAAATCCTTCTCTTCCAGTAATAACTGGTTACCACATTACTGAACTCTGGGTATGAGCTCAGAGCTGGAAGGGAGCACCTGGCTTTCCAAGCCTCGGTCCCAGGGAGGAAGCCTTGCTGCTGAGGGATCATCTTGGGCAGGCTGTGCTTTGCCAGCTTACACCAGCACAGCTTTCCTTGGGTAGGCCTTTATTCATAGCACCCCCTCCACGCACCTATTCTCAATGCAGTTAATCGTCTTCGAATTTTGGTGTGACCAGAACTGCTCGCCATAAGAGTGTCTGGGAAAGGGCTGCCTTCACTGACACTAATTTCAGGATCCAACCATTAACTGTGGCTTATGCTAGATTGTATATTGGAGAAGGATCCTCTGGTCTTGCTTTGAGGCTATCAAGTAATGGTGACTCTTTCTGCTCTGAGGGATTTCTCCAAACGGTTGGTTTTATTATCAGGAATCTGTTTTTTCTTAGAAGTTCTCTTATACTTGTAGACTATGTAAAACACGTAGTGAATTACAAGAGTTTGAGTTTCAGAAGCCAATCACTCCTATGCTAAGAAAAGATCCCCTTTAAGGTATCTTTGGGTATCCCAGAATGGCTCACTGTCAGCTTCCATCTCTGGATGACACTGGGCACTGCACCAGCAAGAGTGTATGCAAAGAATGAAAATAAAGTCCGTTATTTATGACCTTTCTGAGCTTCCCTGGCTTGTGAGAGGAAAGTGGAACTACTTGGAAATACTTTGCCTCCCCCTGGATTTCTGGCTTCTTTGAAGGTTGTCTTGATCTTTGTGAATAATCTTTGGCTTACACGTTTGATTTCACGCCAGCAAACTAAATCTTTCCATAAAGCGCATTCCTTCAGGCTTTGTGTATCATGAAGATTTGAAGGATTTCTCCCACTGTTTGGTGTCGCTGTCCTTCTGGCACTGTGGAACAGCGGGACAAGGCTTACGGTGATGGTAGCACAGGGCTGATGGTGAAGAGCAGCTTGTGGTCCCCAAAACCCACCTGCAGCGATGATCTTCCCCAGCATAACGCTCTCGCTGCTGGCAGTGCTCACCTGAGGGTGCTGCCAGGCTGGCCGTGGTTTTCTTCCTGGTGCCTTGTGCTCTCCCAGTCTCTGGTTTCTGTGCCACGCTGTCTCTTGTGATATACTCTAATTAAGTGGCTTCTAACCTTTTTGGAATAAGGGACTGTTGCCAGATACAAAGTTTCAGGGCGGAGTGAGCTCCTCATTTCTCATACATCACTGTTCTCACATTCAGGATGCACTTAATTTTGTGTATCAGAGAGGCTACAAATATTTTTACTGTGGCCATCTAGTATCTGAAGGCGACCTACAAGAAGGGGAGGGACTTTTTAAAAGGGCCTGTAGTGATAGGACGAGGGGTGATGGCTTCAAACTGGAAGAGGGGAGACTTAGATGTAAGGAAGATGTTTTTTCACTCTGAGGGTGGTGAGACCCTGGCACAGGTTGCCCAGGGAGGCTGTGGATGCTCCATCGCTGGAGGTGTTCAGGTTGAGTGGGGCTTTGAGCAACCTGGTCTAGTGGCAGATGTTCCTGCCATGGCAGAGGGTTGGAACTAGATGATCTTTGAGGTCCCTTCCAACCCAAACCATTCAATGATTCTATGATTTATCGTGGCCCTGTGGGCTGCTGCTGGGGAGCCGTTGTGTTACTCTTAGCCTAAGCATTGTTTTTCTTCTGCTTCACAGAGCTTTACACTTAAGTCTTGATTAAAGGTGTAGTACTAGAAATACATTTGTCCTGAAATCGATTGGGTAAATGCCCCATACATCTTTAAAAAAACCAAATACTAATAGACGTAAGGTGCCTTCTCCATTTTAACTGATAGCCTACCATGAGAAAATAATTTGCTCTTTCCTTCCTTTTCTCTTGGCGTTTCAGTCCAGAGCTAAACGATTTTGGCAAACTACTTTCAGGCATTTAACTTCCATGATCATAATGGTATTTGTAATAATGAATAAATCCTTTCACAATGGCACACCTTTAGAAATTGCTTGTGAGCCCCTCCTGCTAGATTATGCTGCGAGAATATGTGTATGATTTATCAGATTTATATGCTAAGAAAGCATCTTTAAGTGCATTCATCTCCTCTTACGGTGTCTGGCATCCTTGTGCTCTGGGCATTCTTTACGTCATTTAAAGTATGTCATAAACTCAGCAGTTAAATAACTTGCAATACCTGCCATTGTCCTTGAATAATTTTTCACGTGTGCAATTAGAGTGCTTTCTGCCTTCTCTTTCCAAGTCTTCTTGGGGGAGAAAGTGCTCTTCTGCTTTTTAAAGTATTTTTTTCCTGCTGTGTTGCGTTAGTGTTAGTTCATTGTACAGGTCTCTTCTAGCCGCTTGTTATAGTCCTTTACAAGTGCAATTACATAATTTATATAAATATAGAAAGGAAAAGATGAAGATTTCTGTACTGTTTTTTTTTGTAATCCTCTGTGGAAGCTAGGAAAAATTCAGGTGAGTGTTCTGCAAAGTAATTAGCATTTGAAATGGAGGTTAAGATGGGACAGCTTCTCAGGTGTGCTGGAGGAGATGTTCTGGAGTCCCCTTGCCTTTCACTGGTAGCAGCAATCTCTAGTTTTAATAAATGACTGCTTCTGAGTCCTGAAGCAGCCTCCCCAGGGCTATTTGTCCTTGCCAGAGGAGAAGGTCAGTGCCGAGTTTACTCTGAATTGCGAGGTTAGCCCAGCCCTCTGTATTTCATCTTGATGTGGGCAAGCAAACAGCCTCTGCTTTGGAATTTGGTCTGAATAAGGCTGATTTTATTTGTTTGTACCACAGCAATGTTCCCGAGCCCCAACTGGCAGCTCGTGCTGTGTAAGCGCTGTACAACCGCAGGACAAGAAAATGGTCTCTAATCAGAGAGGTTTCAGCCCGTGTGAGATAAATGAGCGCTGCATTAGCAAATGCTCCTGCCTGAATAGAGGCTTCAACTTGATCCCAGCTTTGCTTCCAGATGGAGGGAACACCCAGTTTGTAGCACAGGCTGGTGAGAGCTGTACTGCTGCACACACAGCGCAGTTGCTCCATCTAGAATAGTTGCCTAATGTTTCCCAGATGTGAACGTGCACACAGGGTGCTGCTCTCCTGAGTAGCACGTGGAGGAGGGTGGTGACCAGCAGTGGGCTGCTGGCATCCTGGTGAAGGTGACCCCGTTGTGCCTGTGCTTCTCCTGGAGAACCCCTTGCAGGGAGGGCTGTATGGGCTCTTCTGCTAAGCTGTGTGTTTGGATACTTGCAGTCTACATCATTAAGTTCTATTTTAGGACTCATTTGCCTTGTTCACCAATAAAAAAAAAAATGTTTTAACAAAAATCTGGGGCTTATCATCTTCCCCTCTGCTCCTGGAAGCTGCATTTAAAGCCAGGATTAGGAGCAGAGGGACAGCTGTGTTGACATGAATATGAGGGAGAATTATTTTGTAAAAGCAGAGCTGTCAGTCTTGTGAATTTTCCTCCCGTGGCCCTGTTCATGCTCTTGAGCATCGCTGAAGTCGTGTTTATATCCATCTGCGGGATCAGGAAGAGTGTTGCTCCCACTTGCAATTTGCTTGCATTTAAAGGGCTATCTCTGCAAATATAGGGTCGTACAGAAGCCTGGGACTCATATTTGCATTTGCCAGAGTAAGATTTCCAGTTGTCATAGTGAGAAGAAAGCGGATTCATTTTTGCAAGCCGTGTGTGTGTTTGAGTCCCAGGAGAGGTGCTGCGGTCATTTTGATGCTCGGTGAAACGAGTCTACCACTGGCTTCAGATGCCTACAGACTAGCTGGCTGCTTCTGGCTGGGTTGTGGGGACTCTCCCTCCAGTCAGGAAAGAGAAATGGGTATTTTAAGACGTGATTCATCTGACCTTGTTGTAGACAACTCCTCTAGAAACAGGTGAATCCTCCTGGCGGGTTCCTGTTTCTCTCCATCACTGTAGCTGCATTCCGGGTGACTCGCACAGGCATCGATGCCAACGTCTGCTCAGATGAATCCCATGTGAAATAGTTCCAGTTTTAAACTTAACCAATGAGGCATTTTCAGTAAAGTGTGTTCCCCAACTAGCAAACCCAGGGGGCCGGTTGTGTGCTGTAACTTTTTCTACTTTTCTTCTCCAGCTCTTTATCTAGAGAATGAAAATTATTCCATCATGACAGGAACACTGGCCTTTAGAAAGCTCCTTTTATCTACACAAATACTTTCTGTGGTATTTTTCCACTAGCATTGGCCTTTTGCTTATCCATCTTAGAGCTGGATTAACTTCAGAAAGGCAGAAGTGCCTTGTATGGAACTCTGAAGCACATTTATTTCTTTGACCAGTAAATCAGTATTATAGTTTCCTGGGGACTGGGAAAAAGGGTATTATTATGGAGTTATACTTCTAAGTCCACTTTCCTGAATGCTGAATTTCCAAGGAAAAGATATAAATCTCCTTTGTGAAGGAGAGGCAGCTATATGAAACAGACTTCAGGGGTCTTATTCTCTTTGTGTTTATGCTTGCTTGTCTCTCTTGTCTACCTTCCTCCCTTTCCTCAGGTGCTACGGTATATTACTTAATCTCCTCTGAGGTAAGTATAGCTCCTTTGTCACTGAATGGAGCACATTGATATTCAGAAGAGCTTTTTCCTGTGTCAAAGCCAATATTTTGTTTCTTTCTAACACTAACCTTTTTGGAACTCTCCACCTTATATTTTTCTTTTCGTCTGCCTTTTTATTGACTGTGATACGCTGAGTATTGCTTCCCTCACCAGTAATTTTTTGTTTTGTTTTTATTCATGACTAATACACACATTTTATGAAGCAATGAAGCCTATTTAGAGAAGCAGGAGAAGCCGGTTGCAGGGCTGGGGTGGAGGTGCCAGGAGGAAGCACACGCTCTCGACTCAGGTTTGCTGGACCACTGAGGTCTCGCAGGCACCGATTCTGGGGCTCCCTGGGATCCTTCTGGCTGTTTTCGGATGTTTTCTCACACAGCCTGTCGGGAAAGGGTTGTGCTGAGGCTGGAAAGGGTTTAGCTGAGCAGAGAGGGTGATGAGCTCTGGTCCTGTTCTCCCCACTGGTGCTAGAGGAGTAGAAGTCCCAGCTGCTTTGTCACCTCTGTCTCTTCCCGGCTCTGTTCTTTGTCTGCTTGCTTGCACTGCAGACGACTTCAAGCAGACACTTTATTCCCGCAGTGTCAGACAACTTGCATCCCGATTTCACACGCACCCCCCGCCTTTTTTAATTTTTCCTTCTGTGTTCTACAGTGATTTAAGAGCCACTGTTGGAGTTTCCAGTAACTGATTCTGGTTTTCATGTTACTCTTCTCCCCTTCCCTCCCCTCATCACCTTAGTCACGTAGTCTTGACACAGTCTTATTGTACGCTTCTTTTAGAAGGCTGGGGGTTCATGTGGCATGCCGGGGAGGAAAGGATGACTTACCTGCATTGCAAGTATTTATCAGTGTGTTCACCTTTAGGAAGCTCTCGTTGCAGCTCTGCTAAAATCTTCTCACCCACAGGAGATTTTTGGACCACAGAACTGTCCTTTATGCTCTGCAGGAGCTCCTGGGGTGTTTGCTGGGGTGAAGAACCTGCTGCTTTGGTTCTGGTCTGCATTCCCTGAAGTTCTGGGGAGATGATACGCTGGGTTGCCTCAGGTGTTGTGATGGCGAGGGATTAAGAGGAGTGGGCATCCAACTGTGGCTGTCAGAAGAAACGTGCTTTTTTGTTTGTCTAGAAATATTATTCCAGAGCCCCTTTGCTTTTGCCATGGATTGCATGTGATTGTAGCTTCTCCGGGTGTCATCTCACATGCACAGGGCCTGGGTGAAATGTTGACCTGTGCTTCAGGGATGAGGGCTGGTGTTGTAAGTGTCTGTTCTGGCATCTTGTTAGCAGCCTTGTCTTGCTCACAGCTGGTCTCTTAAAGGGTACGGCCGAGCTTGTCACATCCAGGTCACTGAGTCACTGGTTCAAGAGCTTCACTCAGTGCTGCTGGTTATTTACAGTGTAGTACAAAACACACCTTCACATAACATTTATTTTTCATCAATCCACATTTTGGCAACTCTCAGCCTTCTCTTTAATTTGTAGATAATCCAGTCTCAGTCTTGCACCTCCCTGTTGGTGCTCTCCCAGCCTTACAAGAAGGCTGTCCCAACCAAAACTGGAAACGATCACTCTTCACGGCCGGTGAGCTGGTCAGAAAGTTTGGAGTGTCTGCTTTGGAAGTGCTGGAAGTCTTAGTACCTAGATAACAAATTCAGCCACCTAAGCAAACAAACA
This sequence comes from Coracias cyanogaster, assembly GCA_033124195.1. NCBI lineage: Eukaryota > Metazoa > Chordata > Aves > Coraciiformes > Coraciidae > Coracias > Coracias cyanogaster. The sequence continues at coordinate 8,527 of JAVSBS010008826.1, read as the reverse complement.
AAAACACTCAACACGCCGGAATTTTTCAAGATGAAGTAAAGCTCTGACAGGAAGAGAGCGGTAGGAGAGTGGTGGTGGTGAGGAAATCTGACAAGTTAATTTATTTTTGATGTTTTAATTGGATAGGTTGGGAGACAGGGAAAGAAAAGATGGTGTTGGAGACAAGAGTCATGAAGTCCTGGGAGAGGCGGAGTGAAAGTAATTGTAAACATGACCAGCAAAATAATTTACTTCATGTGCAAAGTCCATTTAAATGTAAATTACCTGAAGTGTGTGGGTTTTTTTTAGTGGAATTTTTAGCAGCACGATATAGAAAGACAGAAGTATTTTTCCTCTTGTTTAAATATGAGATGCAGACAGCTGTGGAGAGCTATAAACATCCCTCACCTCTCTACCTCCTCACACCCACTTCTTTCCTTCAGGCTCCTTGGAGCTGTTCCCTGCAGCAATGCTTCCAGGTAGTAGCAGTTAGGATGTTCACTTCAGTCACCAGAGCCCTGTCAGGGCCAATTAGCATCCTAATGACTGGCATGTACCATCTTGATAACATTCAGTCTGTGCTCTGTACCAGGGGACCTAGCCTCTTAAGAACCCATCTTGTCTCATCTGGCCTGTACTGGTCATATAAACCTGGTTTTAAAAAAAAAAAAAGAAGAAAATTTCCATTTCATCTTGTCTTCTGAGTCCCAGGGGCTTCAGCACAGAACAAATATACTGTCCTTTCCTTTGGCTGGAAATGATGAATCTTGCCTTGGGGGAGGGGACTTAAATCAAACCACTGCTCTTACAGGTACTGAGGACTTTGGGACGAAGCTTCAGCTGAGGCCGAGCGACACAGTGCGTGTTCTTCAGCACCATGTTGAATGAGAGCAATCAAAGACCCAGCCACAGAGCCTTTAAATATTCTGTACCTGGCCAGCATGAGGACTAGAGTGGTACTTTTTGGAAATTACTGCTACCTGTTGTTGGGTGGTCTGCTGCAGAATCCAGTTCACGGGAGTGGATCATCTGTGGTCCAACTGTCCTTCTGACATTCAATCAAACCAGGGCTGGGAGCTGTGCAGAGACCTTTGCTGAGGCACAGACCAGGGCATGCAGGCGAGGAGATGTAGGGGAGGGTTCACAGCTGCTCAGCAAGGTCGGAGCGTGGTGGAGTGTCCAGGGTGTAAACCTGCCGCTCAGGCACCCTCTGTCAGTGTGGAGATGCTCGAGGCTTTGTCTTATATGGTGCCAGGCAGGAGAGGGACAGATCCTCTGGTACTGGCAGGGTTAAATGCTGCCGTATGGAATCACCTCGATTCTGTGCCCTGTTTGATTGTTTAGTGACAACGTACTTTCCAGAGAAACTCCGGCATCTCTCCTGATTTCCAGCCCTGGAAGTCAGTGTTCCTTCTTGCTCGCATGGCATCGCTGTCTGCTGCTGCCACATCCCGCCTCTTCAACGGCTTTGATGAGGTGCAGTGATGGCAGGGCCGGCTGGTTGGCACACAGTGTTAGAGCTGGCACGGCCACACTGGGTCCTCTGGAGGGAGAGGTCAACAGTTTAATGGTGCTTAGGAGGAGCCAGATCACCAGCGATGCTCTGTCAGGCCAAAGTGTGGCTGACGGGCAGTGCGTTACGGTGACTGGTCTGAAGCTGCGGTAGGGAGGACTTTAGTTTGCGGGGCTCTGGAGGTGGCACCTTTCACCGGTAGCGCAGCAACCTTAACACTGCATTATTTGAAATGGCACTGCTAAGATTCTGAGGACAAAAAAAGTTTCCTTCCCCTTTAGAGACAGCAAATCCCAAGCGTGAGCTCCAGAGAGAGAGTGAACAAGAATTATTATTACTATTTTTAAGGTCAGCCCCCTGCACAGGCAGCCCATTAACATACCCACACAGTCCATGTGTTATTTTTAACGCTGCCGTGAGAATTTTGTCTTCTCTGGAATGTTTCTGAATGGCGTTTGCATTTGCTACCAGAATGCTGTCGTACTGCTACCATGACTATTTCAATTCTAATCTTAACATTTGGATGTGATCTTCAGCAGTGTCACAAGAACTTGATGGCTGAGAAGGCTGCAGGTGCTCAGACGGGAGCACTGACGTTTGTTCAAGTATTTGCATGTACCTCTTGTCTCTTCTGGATGTGTCACCAGAAGACCGACGCCTGTGTCCTGAAGCCCCTTCTCAGAAGTGCCTCTTTGAATGTCATGGTGTCTGTCACGGTCTGGTTCGTATGCACCGAGCCTGCTCTCATCGTGCACGAGGTGCAGTGAACCAGTGAGCTGGCTTACTCCGTGCACACAAAGTGCCCAGCACTAGAAACCCTCCTAAAAAAGCCCAATGATTTGAACTCTGCCTCTTGTGCTGTCTTACTTGCATGACTTTGTAGATACCTCTGAGGCTGAAGGCCTCTATCCCACTCCTGTGCTCCCTGAGCATCCCCAAATACGACGTTCCAGGCCTCACAAGATCACAATAGGCTGCTTTCTCCGGGCCATCATGCATTAAACCCTCCTTAAGGTCATGCTTAGTTTTTATTTACAAACTTGATCTAAAACATAACCTCCAATAAAAGAGCGATTGTTGTCCGGTGATCTCTCGAAGCTTAGGTCCTTAGTCAAATGTCAAGTATGGATAAGAAGGGGAGAGTTGGCAGAGCTGAGGTAACAGATGGATGAAAACAGGGCCGGTTTCATTTGCTTAGGGATATGGTTTAGTCGAGGACTTGTCAGTGTTAGGTTAATAATTGGACTTGATTATCTTAAAGGTCTTTTCCAATCTAGGCAATTCTGGGATTCTCTGATTCCGTTTTTCCTCACATGAGGCTGCGTTATGTGCTGAATCCTGACCTAGAGCTATATTCTAGAGTGAGGAAGTAGGTTTCTGTGGCCTGTTTAACACAGGGATCGTGCCCTGCTGCTCTCCAGAACATCCGTGAGGAGAGACATGTAAGCTCCTAGGCAAGGGTGTGCAGGCTCTGATATGGATTTTGACAACTATGCACATCTCTCACCTGAAGGCCAGGCACTGTTGGTTGTCCATGCTGCAGAAAGGGGCAGAGCATAGCGTGAGCTTGTCCTTCTGTACTGGTGGAGCTTCCCAGCCTTCAGAGCCACCTGGTTTCTAAAGGTTGAAGGCAGGGACTGAGAGGAATTCAGAGCTGAGGCTCGAGGCTAATGCCCAGCTGTTGGTGTGACTGGGGACTTATCTGTTGTGGCCAAATCTACAGAAATCATTTAGATCTAACTCCCACCTATCTCAAGAGGGTTAGGTGTCTACAGGGCTTTGCATATCAAAACTCTACCTGCTTCAGTTCTCCTTCTGCAAAATCAATGAAATACTACCTTCTCTTCTCACCTCCCAGCCTGGCTGTGTAAAGATGCCGGGGATTTATCCTGAGGATTTGTTTTTAAAACAGTGGGGACACGCTCTCAGTCGGGGCTCTCATCACCGGGTGGTGGTCGCCTTGTGTCAGAATACAAAGCTGCCGCTCAAAGGTTACAGCTCGAGCACATTGTCAAGAGTCAGAGTCTGCAGCGCCGAGTAATGTGTGGTCAAATCAATAATCTGAACGCTCTGTGGTTTTCTGTGGTGTAGGACAATTCCCAGAGATTAATGTAAATGTAAAAGCCTTTCTAGTGGAAGCAAACCGCAGGACTGTGTGATGACATGAGACATTTCAAATGGCTGTGTAAAGACTCGGCAACTACATATTTCTGAAGCACACATTTATTTGTGGTGCAGCTTGGATCCTAGCTCAGTGATGAATTACTTTAAACTTGAAAAAGAACTCCTTGACCCGATGTCAGGATGGATTATAATCTTAAAGGTGACTTGTATGAGAAAACAAACATTTATTTGGCTTGTGACTTTTTTCGTTGCATAATGAGGGCATGAAGAGCAAATACTTCTTGAAAGGGTAAGTGGTGACTGAGTGACTACTAAAATAATGAGTCCTCCACAGCATTTCCAAATCATAGAATGTGTTGGGTTGGAAGGGACCTCTAAAGGTCACCTAGTCCAACCTCCCCTACAATAAGCAGGGACATCTCGAACTAGGTCAGAGATGTCCCTGCTTACTGTAGGGGGGTTGGATTAGATGACTTTTAGAGGTCAGATCCGTGCAGGTTTTTGAGAATTGTAAAATTTGCTTCCATTAAAGTTCCTTGTCTTCCATGTCTGCTTCAATTAAACATTCTGGAAAAAAACTCCTTTATGTGTTTAAGACTTTCAAAGCCCTTTCCAGGTAAGGTGCAGGAGCTTGCAGCGTCTGTTCCCAGGATGCTTGTGGTGGAGACTTGCAGTTGGCTTTGCCAGTTACTAAAGGTGGCTGCTAAAAAGGTAGGAAACAGAGACCTTAGGGTTAAATTTAAAGTTTCTCCAAATACATGGTAGGATGAAAGCTGTCATCACCTTGCCGCTCACAAAACTCATATTTTTCAATTGCTGAAACAGATTTTAATCCCTGTCATGGTCTGTATTCTTTGCTCTGTACAATTTGTTCTTTACCTGGTGACTGATAAAGTCTTGTCCCAGTGTCATTACTGTAAATTAAACTTGGAAACCACATGGTCTGATTTGATGGCTGGTTTTTGTCCTGAAGCAAAATATCCACCCTAGCATTTACACTTTTTGAGGTACAGAGCAGGATGTTTTTATTTCCCCTCCACCCCCATGCCTATTGCTTTTCTCACTCATTCTGTTTGTGTATTTGAAATATTTGAGGGGTTTCATGAATCTGCATGGAGTTAGCTGATGTACCTTGTGGCTATTATGATAAACATTTTGTCATCAGTAATCTTGTATATCAATAGTGAATTAATAACTTAAGTTCATGTCTTTTGAATTTGTGTGGTCTGCATCGTGCCTGGTGCAGCATTGTTGCATGGTATTTAGACAAAGCCTTTTGAGGAGTGAAATGCAGTTTTTGTCTGACTTTGACCGCGGGCATGTTGTGGGCAGAGCTGTGGTGACAAATTTCTTGGTGTGCCCAGCTGGGAAAGTCCATAGCTACACAACTTAAATCTCCTGTGGCTGCAGCAGGTTGAGAAGACCCTGTCAGGTACCATGACGCAGCTAGCACGCTGTAACCCACCTGATTTACTGTCACCTGCTGCTGGATCGGACACCCTGACGTATATCCCTTGGCCAGCCACCTCTGTGCTGTGTTGCAAGCTCAGAGACTTGTGGAAACCAGGAGTTCTGTGGTGGCTTTGCATGAAGTAGAAAACAGAACCGTGTTTGGTTAGGTGTGGAGTAAGCAGCAAGTGCCAGTGGGTGGAATTGCTCTTCTATTAAAATACAGTCATGCTGTTTTGGGTATTTTCACCCGGCTTCAAATTTGTTGTCAACAGCAGAACGCACTTGTGGCCAGCAAGGAGAGGACTTCTGTGCTTGGTATTGGGATCAGTGTGTGAGCTGGAGGGCTCCGTGCTGGGATTCTGGAATAGGATCAGTAGCAGGACTGCCATGCAACCTGTGGTCTGCTGCTCTCTGGGTGAAGAGCTGCCAGGATCTGGTACTTGTGTTGCTGATGAACAGCAGGAGAGACTGTATGTTGTTTTTTTTCTGTTGTTCTTATGCTTCTTGGGCTGTGTCTCATCCTGACCAAGAACTCTTAGAGTCAGATGGGCTAATTCCTAAGCCTCGCGCTGTTCAGCCCTGGGTTGCTTAGGAAACAAATGGGGAGCATGGAGGAACAGCAGCCAGAGCATGAGCTTTGAAGACTGTACTCTATTGTGGCAAATCAGAAGAAAGTAGGTGGGTTTCTTTCCTGTGTCTGGGAGGGACAACAAAGACCTTAAAGGCTGTCGGGGTCTGCCTGGAAGGCAGCTGAGCCCTTCTGGGCGGTTGTGGCTGGCTGGCTGCAAGCTCAGACATCATTTACAGCACAGTTCTCCTAGGTCTTCCAAAGTCAAGGCTCCAGGGCACAGTTCTACAACAGTGATCTGCAAAATTTCTGGCTGTGCAGTTCATTGTAGTCTGTGTGGCTCCTGAGACAGTTCATTGTCTGTCAGAGCTTCGTGTTTTTTCCCCAGTCCAAGAATGTGGTTACAAATACAGTATTTCTGGCTTATTGCTTTGAACGTTTTTTTTCTGCCACCTCACAGGGCTTCCTTTTCCACCACCCAAGTGGAAAGCACTCATCTTCATTGTCAGCGCTTCGTATCCTACCCCTGCCCTTCATATCTTGTCCAGTGCAGCACCGAGACATCACCCCCCATCTGCTCTGCCACTCTGGAGAGCTCTCATGTGCTTCCACAAAGCCTCCTTCATGTTTTCTTCCATGTCATATCTGGTGTCCAAGAGGAGTCCTGGTTAAAGGTCAACACAGCTGACAACTTGTCTCATTCTCGGTTTTTTCCGTACTCTCTGCTGTGCCATCAACAGGGCAGGAGGTGGTGGGACAGCTGCTGCACGGGGACTACCTGCAGAGCCAGCTCTGGGCAGGGCCCTGGAAGCAGCTGCCCAAGGGAGAAGCTGCTGAGGGGGACGGAACCTGTCCGTGTTCCTCTTTCTTTGCCCACAGCAGTGCCCTGTTGCTGCCCAGGGAGGAGGAGGTAGCACTGCCTGCCGTGGCTGGCATGGTCGCTGCTGACCTGCTCTCTGCTCCTCTTCCTCCCGCAGCAAAGCTGCCTCTGCTCAGGTCTCTGCTGGGCTGTCCTCGCCAGGGCTCTTCTCTCAGCTCTTCTCTCCAGGGCTGCCCTGCTGGGAAGCTTTGACCTGCCGAGTGATGCCATCATCAGTCTCCTTCATATGCCTCCTCCACCACCATCTGAATCCATCCTTCTCCTGTGGACTCGGATGACAAGCCCTCTGGGGCAGGGACGATGTCCCTGTGACTGCGTGCCCTCTGTGTTTGGTAAGGAACCCTGAGGTGCTGCCGTGGTTTAAATGCTCGACAATTCCTGCAGCGCTTGCACTGCTGGTCCTGCTCCGCTCAATTCAGCTCTGTCCTCCTCTCTTGCCCCCGTTTGGGTTGCGTGTGGGCGGGAGGAGTGCGTTGCCTCGTGGGTGAGCGTGGTGGTGCCAGCTGCGGTTACAGCACTAACAGCAACCAGAGCCTCCCTCAAAGAGACATTTTCTCCCTTCCTCTCCCCTGGCAGACAATTTTATGGACTTATTTTTATCTTGTAATGTTTTATATGCCTCAGTTGTTTGTATACTTTTAAAAAGCCTCTAAAGCAGAATTATTGAATAAACACCCTAATGTTGGACCCATGGGTTTTTCATGGCTGGCTTCACAGGAAGTTTTTTTTTAATCTTTGTTTACAGGATGCAGTGTGTTATACCCCCTCCCAAGGCTTGCACCCCCTCCAGAAGAGCCCCAATCTGCTTCTCATGCTTTTTGTTTAGCTGACTGTAGTTCAGCTCTACCCTGCGAATTTTTTCCTCCTCGCGTGGCAGAAATGATATATCCAGCCCTGTTATTGATACATGTGCATCACAAGTAAGGCTCTGATGGAGGATCTGCATGGGACTGTGAATCTTCCCATTGATTTTCGATAGGTTTTGACTGTACCTCTAATTGCCTGTCGTTCTTGGTGGATCTGCGCTGCTCTGTTTACTTGGCTTGATGAGATAAGGATCATTCTGTTCCTCGGTGAGATGTATTCCCAGCAGTCTTCCTTTTTTTTTTTCTCCCCCACCTGTACAATGATCGCTTTATATTTTAGCAGCCTGATGCTAATAAGTGCTGCTGCATTAGCTGTGCCCTGGAGACAAAGCCGCCTTGGTGCAGAACCTTTGTGCCCATGGGTCTTGCCCGTTCCTCTCGCCCAGGCTATAAATGGGTGGCTGTGGCTGCCCCCTCCAGCTACATCCAAACTCCTACAATATTGCTCTTGTGAAGGGCTGACGTGTCGCCCTGTCCTTTGCTTATCTTGTCCCCCTTTTATGGTTCTTCCCAGTCAGTTCCTAGTTTGGATTGCGGGTTTTCTCTGTGCTCCTCTTTGCCTTATATCCCATGGATATTTTTGTAAATTTTTTGTGTCTGTTTGGCTTTTTTGTCCCCCATTTTTTCTCTGGTGATTTCTGCTCTCAATTATGTGAAAGTCACTTTCTATCTTGCTCCTCGGTGTTTTATGGCTCGTTTTGATCTCATGTAGCACTGGACAGGCAGCTGGCCCTCCTCTGTGGAGCTGAGTGGGTGCTGTGGGTGTGCATCCAGCCGGACAAAGATCATCGGCTCAGTCATCCCTGACAGCCAGGAGGAAGACGATGGGAGCAAGGATTTGTATCAGGGTGGTTCACTGATGTAGTCACAATTCAGGCACTTTTTAAAGCCAGTGTTCACAGAAACAAATTACAGCCTGGTGAGCCTGAGGAACCAAGCAGCTAGACAAAAAGCAATGATCCTAGAGTGATAGAATGGTTTGGGTTGGAAGAGACCTTTAAAGGTCATCTATCCAACCCCCCCTGCAGTGAGCAGGGACATCTGCAAGTACATCAACCCCCAGCAGCACTACAGGCTTGGGGAGGAGTGGCTGGAGAGCTGCCTGGCAGAAAAGGACCTGGGGGTGCTGGTCGACAGCCGGCTGA
>JAVSBS010008824.1:29210-40839 GCA_033124195.1 Coracias cyanogaster | reverse complement strand
TAAATCTTGCTAATAAATCTTATCTCCTTCATCCTGTAACACTGAACGTTTAACATTGCCTACTAACAATTTGGCATTTCACTTTTATTGTTGCCATTCCAGAAAACTATTAGTTTCCCACCACAAAGGAACCAGGAAAGACCCTAAATATTTCACTGGCTGGGGACACTGCTGTATGATTTAATAATCGGTGCTCAAAATATTTTGACCTTTATGTGTGCAGCTTGTGCATTTTAAACAGAAAATAAAAACTCTGGGTTAGCCTTTTCGTGGTGCAGTTCCATTGACGTTACTGGCCTTGCACATATTTATGTGCTCTGAGAATTCAGTTTTGTTTCTTGTTTAAAAAGGTGGTTTATAAATCCTGTGTGCTCTGTTGCAGTTATATGATGTCCCTCCCAAAAGAGAAACTGACGTTTCAGAAAACGAATCTCAGAAAAAGTGCTGGGGCCATTACAATACCTTGCCAAACCCTCGAAAGTCAGAATGGATTTATGACATTCCAGTATCACCTGAAAAAACAGGATTAAAACAAAACCCTTCTGGCCATTCCTCAGAGAACCAGGTGTTGTATGATATACCCCCAGCCAGGTACAAGGCGCTAACATCAAATACTGAAGCCAAAGTTGTAAATCCACAATTATATGATATTCCACCAACACAACGGAAATTAACATTTCCAGATATCTGTTTTTATGATGTTCCATCCTCACAGGATGTGCTCCCTTTGCCACAAAACACTAGCTGTGATGTACCCCCAAGTCTCCTGGCTCCAAAGGCTGAGAATCAGATTTCTGAAGAGAATGTTTATGATATTCCAAAACGTTTGCCCACTCCTGTGCAGTCCAAGACTGCACTGGAAAAACCCGGCGATAGTTCTGGAGACCAAGCATGCAGTGCTCCTTCGCAGCTCTCAAGAGATGCCAAATCAGAACAAGACAGTTTATCTGTTTCTAGTGTGGATAGCAGAAGCAGCACACTCTCTTCAACCTCAAACTCTACCGCTGAGTCTTTCTCTATGTCATCATCAGAAGAATCTGCCAAAGAAATTAAACTGGAACTTGACGTAGCCATAGAGACACTGACGAGATTGCAGCACAGTGTATCCAGCTCAATTGCAAGTTTAATGATCTTTGTGAGTAGTAAATGGAGATTACAAGAACACCTAGAGAAAAGCATTGAGGAAATCCGTAGAGCAGTTGATCACATAAAAGTATCACTTGGAGAATTCTTGGCCTTTGCTCAAGTCGTAAAGGCAAATGCCTCTTACCTCACTGATAACAACCTTCTGGCCAGAATTAAAAAACAGCTAGAAATTCTTAGAAACTCATTCAAAATTTTAACAGAAACAAGAGAAGCTCTAAACAACTGCAACTGGTCTCTAGAGGCTTTGGTCCTCAGGAAACCCCAGAACAACCCAGATGATCTCGATCGTTTTGTTATGGTAGCCCGCACGATTCCAGACGACATTAAGAGGTTTGTGTCCATCATCATTGCCAATGGAAAGCTTCTCTTCAGAAAGAATGAGAAGGAACAAGAAATGAAGCCATCAAAAGTGAACACAGAATACAAAATGGCAAAAGAAATCATAGTTCCAAGAAGAAGAGAAATAGATTCACTTCAGAGAAATACTCCTGATAAACCCAAACAGAGTCAGGTCTCTTCTGAGGAACCAAAAGAAAATGCGACTGAGGAGTGTGATTATGTTCAGTTACAGGTCAGTATAACCAGATTTTACTCTCTATATTCCTGATCATTTGCAGGTATTAAGCCATTAGCGCTGTTTTATCTCTGCACTCGTGCCGAATTCAGTTTGTGCTGCTACTTATTTTCCAGATTTTCTGTGAATTCAGGATTGTTAGAGTGCTAGATGGCACATATAGAATGATCAGTGATTTTAAGTAATAAAGAGAACTGGCATTTGGGAATTTACCCAGGCAGTCAGCCAGCACTGAGAAAAGATTTTTAGCTTGCCTGTTTAAATTCGAGAAACAGCTTTTAGCTGGGGGTTAGCAATTGGTTTCTTCTCCTTTCCCTAGTAGTTCTCTTCTTGCCAGTACTTTTTGTTTGTTTGACTTTGACATGACTATACAAGAGATACTGACTTTCTAAGCTGAGGTGTATTGGAAAGCATGGTTCTATAGAAAATTTTGATTTAACACATTAAACTCTTACTGTGAACTATCAAATTCATTTGTTAGAATAATTTTGGATGTTTGTTAGAATCAGAATTACTGAAAAGTCTGCTAAGAATATAACTCTTCTGATTTCATGAAGAGATGCTGGCTTGTCCTTAGAACTTACGAAATGTTGTTTTGTTGGTGTTTACTTCAGTCTTAGATCTTGCAGGATCAGACACTAAATTTATGAGAAGCAACTGTAGGTTTTTTCCTACTAAAAATGTTCCACTTCTGTCCATAATATGAAGGCCACATAGCAAGGATTTGTTTCCGCCTGAAATAAAAGAAAAACACACATGTAAATATTTTATGTAAACCACTTCAACTTTACTTTCATTTTGATTGTAACAGGCACAGAAAATAATTTCAGGTAAAGAAATAGCAAAGAAGAGTACAGATTCAAAACCAAAGGTATTTCTGCTTTTGAAAACTACTACTAATGAGGACTTCTAGTTCTTGGTCTCTATGCTTGCTTAAATTCAAAATAATTTGCATTTGGACACATCTCTACCTAGAGATCTTTATGTTTTCTCATAGTTCATTTTCCCAGAACTACATCCTAGAATTACTGCTGAAAACCTATGCAAAACATTTATTTTCCTCAAATGTAACAAACCACTCTAGATTCAAGTCATACTCTTTATTTGCTTGCCTCTGTGTACCATTTGGTATAAGGCTGTGAGAGTTAGCATTTAAAAATGTCTTGTTATGCACTGGTATAAGGATTGACTCTCTTTTTTTTTACAGTTTTAATCATTCATAACCCTCATAAAGTCAGCATCATTAAAGATCAAGTCTGAATGTTTTGTACTCTCTGAAAGCTTGAAGCTCAGACTGTACAAAGAGTTGATGTTCAGCTACAGCACTTTTTGTGCTATCCATTATTAAAATCATGTTCAGTGAAAGCTGGTTAGGTGAAAAAAGGCAACTGGGAGAAAATACCACTTTGAAGTCCATACTTTATGGAAAGATAAATGATTGTAAAAGACTCCTGGGCTCGTGCAATTTGTAGACTATTAACTAACAAAACTTCCTGTAAGTGAAGAAACATGATGAATATAGCATAAACAAATAAAGAAAAAATCACTGTGCCACCAAGCTGAAGCTGGGATTTTTTTTAACCTTTTTCCAGGTTTTGCCATCTGCAAAAAAGACTGTAATTCAAAGCAAGCAAGACTCTGCAAAGAAAATCCCTCTCCCAGAACACTGCAAGCTGTGCTTCAACGCACTTCACAAGGCGATTGATGTATTTACCACCAGTCTGAGCAACAACCAGCCGCCCGAAGTCTTCATATCCCACAGCAAATTGATCATTATGGTGGGACAAAAGCTAGTGGATTCTCTCTGCCAGGAAACTAAAGAAAGAGATGCTCGGAATGACATTCTCCACAGCAGCAGCCGGTTTTGCAGCGTCCTGAAGAATCTGGCTCTGGCCACCAAAAACGCTGCAATACAATATCCAAACGCAGATGCCATGAGGGAACTTCAGGACCAAACTGAGGAGCTGGCTAAGTACACACAGCAGTTTAGAGCAATGATGGAATGAAAGACACTTTGCTGTTTTTTACACATTCTCCATTGTTGTTGCTCCTCAGGCATGTGGCAGCCAAGAGGGACAAACGCAGCTCAATGCCACTGACTTTCAGCCACCTCTAAGAACTCCTGCCAGGCAGTTCCCTGGGTCCTGGTGCACTTTTAGCAGGTGAAGATCCCCACAAAAGCAGATGAAGAAGACGATTTGTAGAATTAAATCTGTACTTTTTTCTCCATTGTTCAGATGCTGCTTGGAAATGTTATCATCTTAGTGGCTGGACAGGAATGTTTGCTGTGTATTAGAGAAAAAGTATTTTGTTATCTGGCTGATTTCTCATTTTTTAATTTCTATATAGATCAGATCAATATATTTTCCTTTTTTTTTTCTGTTCAAGTACATAAAGTGTGTCTTTAAATTTTGCCACACAATGTTCTATAACTCGCGATATCCCATCATCAATTGTTTCCTGAGGACTTTGCTCAGAATTGGTAATTACAATTTTTTTTTTTTTTTTAATTGTCGGTTTTGATATACAAACGCCATGAATGTATCACAGGACAAAGTCTGACAGGTACTAGAGGTAGCCCAGGTTGTGAACAGGAGATGCTCCGGCTGGTATCCACGCACTGGAAAACTGCCTTGGAGGAGTTGTTCTGGGTGGCTCGCAAACGTTGTACCCAAACTCGCTGGATCTGAAACACCTCGACAGAGGCCCTGTACCTGCGCAGGCAGACGGTTTGCATGCCTGTGCTATTTGTATTTGTCCTAGTTAATTTATTTTAAAGGTTTTCGGTGAGGTTTCAAAGCCTGGACGTTCTCGGCAGCGTTGTACCCGTGTCTCTGGCCTGGACGCGGGACAGTTACCGCAGCTCCTGTGCACAGCGCTGCTGCCCACGCTCCGCAGGGCGGCGGAAACCCAGCTGCCTCATCTTCCTCTCAGTTTGCGTTTTCCTGGGCAGCCACCATGTTTTATACCGTTATTTAAATGTGTAAATATTACTGTTTTGCACGGTTGGCTCTGTACGGTTTGTATTAAACTTGCTCATGACATGAACTGAGTGTCCGTAACCGGCCATCGCCGCCTCCTCAGCGGGGGGCATCCCCCGGGCCAGCTCGGGGACACCTCCTGTGGCCATAAATCCCCCGGAGCGGGTGTCCTGCGGGCTTCCTCCCGGGGGTGGGGGGGGTCCAGCTCCGCCGGGGCGGGACCGGGGGAGGAGACCGGGAGGGAGAGGCGCCGCCGCCGCCAGGGGGCGCTGCGGCCCGCCCGAGCGCCGATGGCCTCGCCCACAGCCGGCTGGTTGCTATGGCACGGAGGTGACGTTCTCAGGGCGCGCCGGAAGTGCTTTCCTTTACCCGGAAGTCTGTGCAGGGAGGGCCCGGAAGTGTGGCGCTGCGGGGAGCAAGATGGGATGCGATGGCGGCACCATCCCCAAGCGGCATGAGCTGGTCAAGGGGCCCCGCAAAGTCGAGAAGGTGGGAGAGGGCTGCGTGAGGGCGGCGGGGGTCCGGTCGAACGCTGTCAGACCGGCCTTGTGAGCCTGGGCCCCCAGCCTAGGCCTGCGGCCCGGGCGGAGAGAGGCCCCGCGGAGGCCTGGCCAGTGTTGCGCGTCCCGCGGTGCCTGCGGGCCGGGCATGGCGCTGCTGGTGCTGGCAGGGCCCAGAGAGAGCCCTGCGCGGCGCTGGGCCGGCCTGCGGGAACCGCCTCAGGGTGACTGCGTCTGCGGCCCGGGTGGCAGCTACAGCGGAGATCCCTTTGTTTACTGAAAGGTTTTATGGACATGGGTCATTCGGCTGAACGCGGTGGGTTTAGGGGCCTCCTTCACTTTGGGTATGGTGTCTGCTGGTAGCGTGTGTGGTAGGTTGTTCAGTAGTGTGACCAGACCATTGGTGCTGTTGAACGTGGCCATTTCCACATTCCATCTACCTGCTTTCTGAGTGTTGCTTGGGCTCTCCTTTTAAGATGTTTTAGGGTAACGGGTATATGGTGCCATCATGTGTGTGGAAAGTGGGTAAAGATCAGGAAAAATCTCACAGCAAGTGGCAGAAAACTTAGACAAATTACAATTGCTGATGTAATTAAATAAAATCCATTTCCAGCCCACATCAGACTCAGAGTAGCTGTGAACCTCAGCCTATATTTTATGGCCTAATGTGTCATAAAATTCATGGGTTTAGACTAGAGGTTCAGGTAGCATCCTGACATCCCCGGATTTGCTTTTCTTGTTATCTTGTGCCTTACAGGGAGTGGAAGTGGTAGTTGATGTAAGCAAGGGTGAGATGTAGAACTAGGGAGAAGAGGGTAGTGGAAAACATGTGAAGAACAAAAATAGTAGAGGAAAGGGGACAGATGGAAGGGGAAAAAATAAGAACATTGAGTTAGAATTAGGAAGATAGGTCCCAAAACCAATTATGCAAAAATATGCTCAATAAATAGAAATAGACTCTCAAAATTGATAATGAATTGTAGCTAAGAAGTTTTGTAAAGTTATTTTACAGATTAACTTTGAGTGCCGAGAGTAGATTTGGTGAGATATGTAGACATTTGATTAATGCTTTAAGTGTCACTTGATTTTGTGTGTAATTTGCAGATATAAAAGCTGCTTTAAAATCATGAGTTTTTTTCTTTTTTCTTCAGGTTGACAAAAATGCTGAATTGATGGCAAGATGGAACTACTGTGCACTGAGTCAAGAGAAGTTATGCCGGCCAATTGTAGCCTGTGAGCTAGGCAGGTATGAATGTTTCCATGTAGACCACTAAATTAAAAGATACTGATTTATAAATAAAAGAATTTGAGAATAAAATATGATTACTAAAAGTGATATGTTACAGGTTGTATAATAAGGATGCTGTCATTGAATTTTTGTTGGACAAGTCACCTGATAAAACTCCTATGGAAGCTGCATCGCATATTAAGAGCATTAAGGTAAACACATTGTGTCTAATATTAAAAAGTGCCATAAAAGTTAAAACGTGCCACAAACCCTCAATTTGCTTGTGTTTTTGGTATATGATTCTGTGATTCTTTAACTAAAAGTGTTAAAAGTAGTAAACTACAATGAAAAAAATACTACGGAATGTTGTCATGGCTCAAAACCATTAATAAACAGTTCAAGGCTTGCGTTTTTATTTTTCAGAATGTAATAGAACTAAAGCTCTCAGATAATCCAGCTTGGAGTGGTGATAAGGAGAGTATAAAAGGTGACAAATACGATGACATCCAGTCTGCACGCTTTATATGCCCCGTGGTGGGGTTGGAAATGAATGGAAGACATAGGTCAGTATTTGAGTTTCTGGATTTTGTTTGTAGAAGTTAGTACTATGTTGAACTGAACACAGAGCAGGTAAAAACATTTGAATCTGTAACATTGCAAATCTTGTGCTTACTCAAGCCTTTGTGGGGAGTATTTGCCCTCCTCTCAGGAGGGAGGCACTTGATTAGCTGCAAGAGTTTGTAAGAGAATGTTGGCTGTGCCATGGTAGCCCGTGGCAGTGTTGTTGCTGTGTTAAATCAGTGCTGCACATACCTCTTTTAGATATGGGGTTCCTTAAAAACAATTTTATGTCTTGTCTTCTTTTCTTTGAAGGTTTTGCTTCTTGAGAAACTGTGGCTGTGTGTTCTCTGAGCGGGCTCTCAAAGAAATTAAATCAGAAGTTTGTCACAAGGTGAGTTTTTCTTCAGCTTTAGTAGCAGTGAGGTCTCATCTGATCTCCACAGACAGATATGTAAATATAAGTACATACGTGTGTGTGTATATATATATATATACACAATTGCATTCACATCCACTATTGTAAAGTGGGCAAGTCTTTTATCTGAATATGCAAATTGAAATGGAACTTGTAAAAGTTCTATTCTGTGCTGGCCTGAAGTAACTCTATGTGGCGTATTTTAATAAAAATGTGCTTTTAAGTAGTTGTAAAAATGACTGTTTGTGTTCTTGGAAACAGCTTGATTTTGCAGTAACTACTTCAGAAATTTTATTTTTTCAAATACTTGGTTATAACTTCAGTTTTTAAAAGGGTGATTGTTTTTTGGTTCAAAGTGTAGGGTATTTGGTTTGGTTTTCAGGGTTGTTTTGTTGTTTGCTTTTTTTTTTCTGAATGCATGTGGTTTGTGTTTTATCAGTGTCTGCTCTTTGTTTAAACTAATTACATGTTCAGGTTATGTTTTGATCCCTCTTTTTAAAAGACATCTGCTGTTGTCTTTTGGTACCTCTTCATAGAATTTTCAGCACTTAGACAAATTACTGTAGAAAATACTGCACTTCATTTTACAGTGCTGGTTTGATGTCATCGTGTTGGTTTCTTTGTAGCTAAGGGCAATGATTAAAGCTGCAAATACTTTTTCCTTCACTACCTTTATTATCGGTGAGATTTGTGGTGATAGTTGCTACCTTTATGAGTTATTTTTCAGCAAACATCCTGATACTTGATAAAACACACAATATATTTGTTTTAAACAAAACTGGTGAAGGAAAAACTTTCTCAGTGAGTTATGGCAGGGGATGTGCAATGTTGTTGGGTTTAGGCTCATGTTGCTGCATTCAGTGCTCATTTGGCTTCGCTTTCTTGTTGGCAGGTACAAATTTATTTTTAATGAGGTTTTTTGTTTGCATCTAAGTTTTCGTTGATAGATTGATGTAACTTCATTATTAAATGCAGGAATGAGATGTTTTGTCCATCGTTTGGCCAGTTTGATAATCTTAAAAAACCTGTATGAATCCCACGTGTTTCCTAGATTTTTTTTTTTAATAATCAGTATTTAGCACAGCCTCATGTTTGCATGCAGCTGTTCTCACATACATGTGAATTCTTCACAATATTCAGAAAGATGCTTCTAGAAATGATGAACTTGATATAATATAGGTTGTTATCTTTTCATTGTTGGATTTTGGTGCACAAGGACAATGGTAACCACCAGGGAGAATGTCCTTTGATTAAGGTCAGAGGGTGATTTGCTATGGTGTTGGATACAGGCCAATACTGTTCTCATTCTGTACACAGAATCAAGAAGGGGATCAGAACCCTTCTCAATAGGATCATGGGGGGTTGATGGTAGCTAACAGTTTGTTTATATCCAAAGCCTTAATTAGCAGCATTTCTCCCAGTAAGTTCTATCTTTATGCAGCGATGGGGTATCCAGTAAAGTGAACAAGAACTAATGAAGAAGAAAAAAATGAAGTGACATACATGTATTGTGCATATGGTAGGATTCGAAATTTTTTATTAATAAATAAAATCCTCTGCTGATACGTGCTATTTTTAAAACACACCAGAAAATACAACTACAGAATGTTTCAGTGTTGTGGATTGCCATACAGATGTTTCAGCTGGTGCCAAGTGCTGTATTTTAAGAATTACAGCGTGGTTTTTGAACCAAAATCCAACCTATGAGATCCATGTGGGCCACAACAGGTTTTTTTCATCGTGTCATTGCCACCTTCTACCTGCCAGGAAGTGCCCCGATGCTCAGCCCGGTGTGCGCCTGCCACATCGGTGTGTGCTGAGGCATTGTTACCTGATTTCAGAGGCTGACATGATGAGAATAGCTCAGAAAGAATAATCCTGTGTTTGGTTGTTCACTCTGTGTTCAGTCTCTCTTTTCAGCAGAATCTGTGTTTTCACTTCATCCCAAGGGACGAGGTTTATAGCATGGCCGTAAACTGGAGAAGTGTCAATGTAGGAGCTGTGTGTGGCAGTTCTTTTCCCCTCTACTGTGAAATTCAAGAAAGCTTTTTCAAAACAAGCTATTTTGGGTGTGCATTTCACCTGTGAGCCTACAGAACAGTCTTGATAGTTTGCTAGATTGTAAACAGCCAGGGTTTCCCAAAGGACTTTGTCGAGCACAGGCTGTAACGATGCAATGAAAAGATTCACCAGAGAATACAGATGCCAGCTGCCCAAACAACAGTTCACCAGTCCTCACCTTCATGCTCGTATGCTTTAAACTAGATCATTTGAACTAGGTAGTGAATGTGTATTTACATGCCGCAAGATGCATATCACAAAATGCTGTGCTTCATGAAACGGTAGGAAATGACTTTCCTGTGCTCAGAGCAGAAGGTTGCTTCCTTTCCAGGCCTTCTGGCGTGGCTCGTGGGAATGCTCACCAGCTCGTGGGAAGCCCCGCAAACAGTTGTCTCACTGCTCAGTTTCCTTCTCTGTTTTTTCATTTTCACACAAGATACAGAACAAGCCATTTGTCAAGTGATACGCAGGTCACAAAATAAATGTTTGGAAAAAACTGAATGCATGTGCAGATTTTGTGTAATTCAAGGAAATGGAAAACACCAAGATGAAGAATTCTGCATTCCTTGATTTATCTTGACAGTATTTGCTCTAGTACTGGGTTTGGAAGACTTTATGGAGTCTAGGTCTGGAAGGATGAATCAGTCAATGACAATATTAAATACATGTATTTATCTGCTTTTACTGGAATTGTTAAAAAGACTCTGTTGGTAATAGGGAAAGGCACCAGAGCATGAGAGGAAATTGTCGTGGAGGGAGGACTTTTAGTAAGGCAGCTGTAATTAACCTGCGAGGCCCTTTTCTAAGTGACTTGGAAGGAAGCTGTCCTTTCTTGCTTCACATCTTAAGTAGCAGTATACTGAAAGATTCAAGTTAAAAAGTAGCATTAAAATGTGAAAGCTCGCAAGGCAAACAAACAGACACTGTAGCAGTGTGGAAAGAGAGAGATTGTCTCTTACTGCCTCAGTGGTAAATGCTTTGAAAGGTCTTGCCGAGAGCAATGAGAAATTTTTAGTGGAGGTTTATGTTGGAGAGTAAGCTTGTTAGATGAAGTGCTTGGGACAAATTTTGTAGCTTATAACTATTTAGACTGAAGAGTTAAAAAAGAGCCTTGTCTAAAACTGAGCAACTTATGAATACAAATAAAACTTATGATACCTTTTTACAAAGAAGTGTATCTTGTTTGACCCATATTTTTGAGGTTTTGTACAGTAAGAAAATTCGATCCGTACTTAGTGAGATGCTAAAATGTGCAGGACAGGACTTTCAGCCGGTAGGAAGAGAAACAACTCTGCTTCCAAGTAATGGAGTTTAGGGATGTATATTCTGTAGCAGAAGTCCTGAAGATCAGGAGTTTTCTGCTGCTTCCTGTTTCCTGTTCCTCAGGAAGAATTACATGTGACATGAAAATTGTCAGTTTAAAGTTTGCACTTCTGAATAGGATGTTCTCGCCTCTTGTTGTGTTTAATTCTCCAACAGACTACTGAAATTAAAAGAACAATCGAGACTTTCTACTTGCTTTCATAGTATTTGATGGGATCTTGAAGATTGTAAGTTAGTGCTAGTCTGTGGTGTTCTGTAGGTTTTGGTGGAGCCCAAAAGGATTAAATGTTGTGGAACTTCTGTTCTAACTGGCTTCCTGATTCCTGCATGGGCAATCTTTGGTGCCTGCTTTTCTGGAAGTCTGCTATTTGATAAAGGTTATGCTTTTAGAAATGATGGAATAGAATAATTACCTAACAGCATCTGTTTAACCTCACTTTTGGGTGGTTGAGGAAGGCACCATTACCAATTTTTGATGTTGACTTGCCTGTCTAAGAGGTTTCTGTTGGTGTAATAGTGTGCTAGAGGTAGTCCGGAGACAGGATAAAGGTTATTGAATCTGTGGTGGAAGTCCTGGGAGTTCAGAGAGTCACTCTGGAAGTTAAGGACAAGATTATATTTTAAAATGTAATCTCTTATATCACTTCAAAATCTATTTTGCAATTGTTTTCAGAGTAAACAGACTCTAATACATACTTGAAATAGTACCCTAACTATTAAAGCCTGTGACATATAAAACACTTGATCAAATGTTTGACTTAGATACAGAGCTACTGAACGTGTGCCTCAGGCTTCTGAAAACAGAAATTACGCATACTTCTTTCAGATAGAGAGTTAATG
>JAVSBS010008824.1:0-29110 GCA_033124195.1 Coracias cyanogaster | reverse complement strand
GAGTTAATGTGTGCGCAGTGTTACCGAGCAGTGTTTCCTTCAGCAAGGTCACAGTGACACTATATGCTCTTAGATCAGCAGTCACCAGAAATTAGTGAACATGGGTTACTGAGATCTAGAAGCCGTAATCAATCTATTCATAATATGATAACGCCTACAGAATTTAATGAACGCTTCCTATGTATATTTAAATGCTCTCAGCTTTCAAAGTTTTATTACTTATTTTTTTTCACCGTTGTTAGAAGTAAAAAAATCTGTCAAGAATATAATGTGGTTGTGGTCGCTCAAAAGAACAAGTAGAATACTGTTTCCTAATGATTGAGAATGGGGTAGTCTAAGTACAATTTTCCTGGGGTTTTATGTATGTAAAATTTTGTTTAAAATATGAAATCCCTTAAGGAGGGAGGATCACGCTCCAATGACCTTCCTTGACTGACATGAGTAAAGTCATACCCAAATTATATTTTAAGAGCACTTTTTTGTGCAGATTGTTTTGTTGGTTTTTCTTTTTCTCCAGTTTGAGTGGTTCAGTTTGTGCAAAACAAGCTGATGTCATACAGCGCTTTGCTATTGAATTTGTCCTTTTAATTCAGTTCAGAAGTGATACACAACAATTTTTCTGTGGGCTGGTGACAAGAGGTGAAAGCTAGATACTGGATTTGCTGTGATGACAGTAACAAGCGTTCTGTTCACATTTTAAAGGACAAGACGGAGTGGATAAATGCTGGCAGTACATTACAGTGGATTGGGTGTGGTTTGGAGAGAAATTAATTATGAATATTGCTATGATTAATACATGCCAGGGACCCATTAGCTTCAGTACTGGTTTTCAGAGGAACTCCGAGCTCAGTGTGAACATGCTGCATGGTTTTTCGTGTTATTTTTTTCTTTATTTATTTACATCCAGTAAAAAAAAGTATCTCCATCCGTATTTAGCCACAAGATAAGTCCTGGATTATACAGAAACTGAGTACAGGCCTTTGGGTTGAGTTTGTACAGTCCTGTAAATAAATAGGGACCAGATGGTGTTTCTTCAGGTTAAAGTTCATTTGAAAGAAATGACGTTTCTGAGAAAGTCATGTGGGAAAATGAGTGGTACAATTCCAGGAACCTGGGAAGACGTTTCTAATAAGAAACTTTCGCATTCTATTGTTGGATCATTTGTTGATTTTTTTTTTTTTTAATGCTTAGTCTGTAGGTCAGTTTTCTTGTAAAAACTGAGTGATATTTTGGGTGCGTATTGAAGCTTATGTCTAAGTTGCTTGTAGACATTTATTTATAATCTCTAGTTTCTAATCAAGTCATCTCAGAAGTAACAAGATATATTTTACTATTTCCCGTCAGAGTTCATGCAAAATAATTGGGAGTTTGTTTGGATGTGCTGGAATGAAATTTTCATCTGCGTTCTTGCCAAACCAGTTCTAAAGGAGGTGGAATGGAGTGAAATGACTTCTCTCTCAGATTTCTCCTGGTCTCTTTCTGTCAACAGTACCTATTAAAGACCTTTGGAGACAGGGTGTAGAGATGGTCATACATTTAATCCCATGGAAAAGTTGTCACATTGTATGAAAGACCACCACCAATATCCTCTCTGTTTCCTTACATTTCCCCCAGTCTTTTTTTGGTTGCACAAGTGAAAGAATTAATTTAAGAGTCCTGAAGAGGAAAGAGCAACTGGAAAAGGGCTTTATCCTTGTTGGTTTTTTATTACTGTTCCCTGCTTTTGCCTGTGTGCTGCGGTGAAAGCCACTTCCTTACCATAGAGCAGCGAGTGCCGCATGTCCGCAGAGGGTTTGGCAACTGAGATGCTTGTCCTGGTTGCTGTTAAGTGTTACCTCCAATTGCTGCAGACTTGCAAGGTTCATGGAAGTTTTGTTTCCCTCAGTGGCTTTTCACTCAGTTTTCCTTTTGTTCCCTGACTTCAAATTTCCTATGTCTCTTTGCCCCGAAGTCCTGCGGAGACTCAGAAACAGGGAGTTCAGGGTAAACGTGCACTGCAGGCTCAGCCTTTTCATTAGGAGCAAAGCCTGGGTAGTGCAAGAGGGATGTTGCCATGCTACACAATGAAATTAGAGATGCACCTGGCCCAGAAGGTAAAACAAACAAACAAAAATCCAAAACCAGTGAAATGGGCTGCCTGAAATTGGTTGTTACTTGCTTATCTATAAGCTCTGACATTTTAGTGTGAACTTTGTTATTCAAAATAATCTATTTCATAAGACAGAGTAGGCATGGCTTTAATTTGTGCTCTTCATATTTTATCTTTGTTCAGTCCTTGCGTTCATTTTGTTATTTTTATACCAGTTTCTTCTTTTTGGCTGCAGACATGAGGAATATGTATTTTTACAGTTAAATAAGTCACTTAAAGTATTATGACCTTCACCCCTGTTTTCAGTAAGTAACAGATTTAGATATGTCTAAGAGAATTAACCCATTAGCAGTGATTGGTCTTTATCTTACCATAATAAAAAATGTTTATTTGACTGGCATTACAATGTTGTGCTTACCCTCACACTGTAGTACAGAGTGAAATCTATAGCTAAAAATGTTAATGGTTTCTGTCAGTACTTTGAATACTTGTTTCGATGTTAAGCTCAAACATTCAGCTTCATGTTGAAGTAGTTCTCCGCCTGAAAACGCCAGTGATCTTCAATGGGCACTTCTGCCTGGTGCAGCACTCTGAGCCTGTGGCGTCTCTCCAGGCAGTCGATAACAAGTGGGTATGTTGCAGGCTCAAATTTGTTGGCAAACAAATGAGGAGACTCAATAATCCACTGCAAGTCCCCTAGCCCGTAGACACAAATGTCTCTGACATAATGACCTGCAAAGACAAATTGAAGGTATCTGAAAGCTGCAGAAAGCTGAACAGAATCATTAAAAAAAAAAAAAATTACACTTGATAGAGTTACTAACAAAAATTATGTTCTGATTTCACTTAAAGTATCGTTGAAATATATCTAGAGGATAATGTTAGCTTTGAAACCTGAAGGCAAGGGTTTGGTTTTGTATTTTACACTAATGGTTACGTGTTACCTCCAGCTGCTTCATTGACTTGTTGCTTGGCTTAATATTGTGTCTTGTCACCGGGCTTGCTGGAGTCCTGATCTCCTGCTTCTATTTGGATACCTGTTCAATCATGTGGTACTTCACTGTGCTGAACTCATACAGTTCCTTTTTTGTTTTTTCATGCTTTCCATGTGGTCCACACTTGGTCCTTTCTTATTATTGTTCAAATTGAAGAGATTTAACCCAATGCTGATGAAAGTATCTTGATAAACAAGCTTGTCAAGGAAAGCCCCTGCTCTTCACTGAAAACTGATTAGCCAAGTTAGCGCATTAGGAATTGGAGGTTCAAAAAACAGTTGTCAGTATATAGATCCTGTGACAGTCTTTGCAAGAGTATATCAGAAGCTCTTTAGACTGGATACAGTGGAGTAATTCAGTAGGGTGGCTTGCTTGTTTGTCTGATACTTCCCAAATAAAATATATATGACCACTGAGGTATGTTTAATAGCTAGTTTAGAGCATAATATGCAACTTGGAATGCATGCTAGTCAGTGAACGGAATTAGAGTTCATGATCAAAATTCCCATTACCTTTGCAGCCTTTGTGTGCGGTGCCTTCTTGATCTTTCCATTTGATGGCTCGTATGTTTCCTTCCCAGTTTGCATCAGGTGTAGCCCCTGGAGCATCTTTAAAAACATAAGGTTCTAATAAGATTTCTTTCTACTTATTACAGGGAAAATTTTCACTACTGAAGACTTTTTAGATGTAACCACATTAAGTATTTATTTGCAGATATTTGCATCATAGGAACAGACATCGTTTCTATTTTTTTTTATTCCTTGAGAGCATGAGCTTTCATGTAGCAAAAAAAAATACTGGTTTTTTAATCAGCCTTCTCCTAGTCTTGTAGCGAATGGTCTGCACCGTAAGTAGTACTTTTCTGGAATCAAGCTTTGTTTCTCAGCCATCAGGAGATGTGACTTTTTGAAAGGGCAGCATCAAGGCTGAAGAAATTACCATATTTATGCAATGCAGCTCAGTTAGGTAGTGTTGTTAAGCTCTGAACTGGAGCTCACTCACTTTCCATGTCAGAGACCTTATAATACTGTTGGTGCACAGGTTATGCATAGTAGAAATAACATACATCTTACCATTTAAACGATTCAGTGTGACCCAGTAGTGTTCATCCGGACTGTACGTGTCTCTTGACCATTCAAGCAAATCTTTTGCACGTGCATCAGTCAATGTAAACTCTACAAATTCTTTAGTGAGTATGTAATAGGCACTACCAAAATATATTGTCAAATTATATGGAGGTTTAGCTTTTATATTCTTTGTTGGATACACGTATGACATTCCAGAGTGTACATATTCTCTGTAACTAACCTGTGTCCTGTGTTTCATGTGAAGTGGTTGGACTACCCCAGGAGTCATATTTTTACCATTCCATTTACTTTTGATATATTTTATAATGTCTTTGTTTGTTTTAATGGGATAATCTTGACCACATAGATTAATGACATAATTCCACTGTATTTTGGAATGAACTAGATCTCTCATGCAATTAATATCAGCTTGTAATCTTGAAAATCCTGCATAAACAACATTTTCTCTTTTTGAGGAAATAAAAATATTTTCAAAGCAATTAACAATGCTTTGTACAGCAGCTTTGTAATCTTTTGGTGATTTTTCATCAACATGTATGCAGTAAATATTCTGAGGCATATAAATAGCTCTTAGCAGCTTTACAAACATTTCCAGCTCCTTGTGAATTGTGATAATGTACGCCAGTGAGAAATTTCCTTCCTCGTCTGACAGCGGTCTTGTGATAAAATGCAGAGTCTTCAAAACCATGGAGCAGTTGCAGGCAGTCTGAATGCAGCTGAGTGTTTTGGGGTGGTAGGTGTTCTGACAAAAGTCTCCGATTTTAAAGGCAGCGGTTTTCCCCACGAAAAGAGCTGAGCAAAGTTCATCAGGATAAAACCCACACTCTGCTATATTTGCATTAAATTTTTGTTCATTTGGCTCTTCAAAAAGCATATCCTTTAGGTAGATAAAAGTGTAGATGAACATACAGGCAGCAATGCACACTAAAAATCCTGATTTTGTTGCATCAAGTGGGTTCATCTTTTATTTTCCAGACACTGTCTCCTCATCATAGTTCTAAGCATCCAGATTATCTGAAAGGAAAAGTGAGAGAGAGGGAGAGAAGCTTTTTGACTTTTTTTTTTAACAGATGACGTTAGTAATGCATTTATAAATGTTGAGATTACTCTCTTTCAGTTACTCGGAGGAACTCTGTGTGTGCTCACACTGCAGTGTACTCAGCCTCTGGAAACGGTACCTGCAGAGCCAGAAAGCATTCTTTCTACAGACAAAATTACCCAAAGAACCCAACATGGCTTTGTACCCTTCATTACTGGAGCAAGGGCGGGCCTAGCCCATCAGATAGATAAAAGTTTCTTCTACATTGAGGCAATGTATGTGCCAGTAGGTGAGTCCAGTGCTGTGGGTTGGTCAAGGTCTAGCTTTGGAATAGAGAAGTTGTGTGAGCGCTGTGTGCCGAGGGGCAGCTGCTGCTGAGCTTTCCTTAAGGCCTGGCAAGCCTTAAGTTCTGCCAGAGGACCAGAATTCAGTAAATTAAATCAGCAGAAAATTTATTAAATAAACAAAAGGAAGAGACTAAAACATAATCCGCAGAGTACATTGGTTTTTACCCTTATAAAGTCAGCCAATGTTTCTATCTCTGCGAGATTTCCCCCCACCCCTCTCTGACATCTTTGTATTAGTGCTTTGGAAAACAGAACAGGCAGACGACCTTCATTTCTTATTTTTAGTTTATGTGCATATTCTGAGATAAGTACGCTACTGCCAGTATCAGCATTCAGAGATATCTGTCTAATTTACATCAGTATTGACATAGGAGGTTTTCCACTGTGATTTTTATTTTTTTTGTCTGTATGTATACCTTGTTGAAAAGTCAGAATGATGAAAGTGCAGCAGTCCTGGGTCCCACAGCAATAACAGACAATCTTTATCCTTGAAGCGCTTGGTACAGAACTTCCTAGAAAAAATACCAGGCATGAGGCAAAGGTCTATCAACTACCACTGAGGTTAATGGTTAAATAAAGAAAGATTTGATTTGTATTTTAAATAGAGTTTATTTTCTCTTATTCAATTAATTTATTTTTAACAAAATTTATATTTCACCTATAAATATTTCATCCTCTGTAGCTGTCAACATCGCAACATACTTGGTTTTACATCGGAGCAGAGAAAAAAACATTTTTTTAAAGGTAGTTTTTATATAGGAATGCTAGTGTGGTTAGAGGGCTCTAGGTTTTCGTTAGAAAGAACTGGAAAATGTTTTTAAATGAAAACTCAGTATACATCTGTCTTAGAAGCTTGAAAATAGACAACATTGTAGTTCAAGTAGAAATGAAGCATAGACTTTAAAAAAACCATTAAGAATACAGAATTTTAACCAAGAGAATGGATACTTTATATTACCACAATTATTTTAAAATCTTACTAGGCTGTTGGGAAAGAATGTATTTATCTTCTTGTCCTTACTGGTATGCACTGGATTTCATGCTGGAAGAATGCCTCTTTTCCACTTAGCATTCCAGAAAGTGGGGCTGTGTGTTAGGTGGAGGGTTCATCCATTTTGCTTGTGTGTTCTGTCACCAGTGCTCTTCAGTCTATGTTGAATGCGTAGGCCAAAGGAAAACATTAGGAAATCACATCCCAGAAGAATATTTTTTTTCTTCACAGCTCCTAAGGGATACATTTACTGGGTAAACAACCTTGATGTGAGTCTTTCATCTGGTCAGATGAAAAACTTCAGGAAATCAAATCCATGTCAACCTTTCAATATTGTGCAGAAAGGCGGAGAAAAACACCACTGAAAGGTGAAACCAGGATTTTCACAGTAAAAATGAAATATGCCAGAGCTGTAGCCTGCTACCAGCTGACTACCAGAGCTGAGATTAGGTTTGCCTAAGGGCCATTATGTACTCAGTAGCAGAAGTTGGGGAGAGGGAGTATCTGTCAGGGAATCACTTGTTTTTGGGGCCTCGAGTCAGAAAAACTGTTTTATTCTGGGTGAATAATTATGGGAGAGGCATCGAGGTTGCTCTGAATTGATTATTGTCGTGAGATCTCTGTGGTATGTCACAGGGAAGGTTCATTCTGGACACAAGAATTATACTGAAAACACTGGGAAGCTGTAGAAATATTTGGATTTTGTACCTGCTTAGAATATAGAACATCTGTACAGAATGAACGTGCTTGTCAGGTTTTTTCCGCAAGTACATCTTTGTGGACAGGTTGCAAAGGATCGTTCCCTAGGGAACCAAGCCATAAGCTATTTGTTTCCTACACTTAAATTTTTATTACCCTTCAAAGAATAGCTTCCAGAGATGTTTCAGGTTGCTGAAAGTGTTTATTATAGATTTTTGCTATTGAACTGCATGGCATATAGAAGCTGTATTTCAGGTGGTGGCATAAAAGTACAAAACCACCCCATTACCAGGGAAGAAGAAACAATTCTTTCTCCAGCGTTAATGTGTTTCTGGGGAATGACTAAATGATGAAGCCTTGCCTATGAGAACAGAATTTGACATCTTTCAGCCTCAGGGAATATTATAGATTGAAAACAGTGGCCTTGTGTTAGTGTTTTACCAGATTTAGAGCTAGAATCGCAGCCGTTAGTCCCATTGTATATGAAATTTGCCACTCAGGAGAATCCTCTGGCCCCTCTGCTGTTATCTGCTGTCAAGGACTCTGCTACCGTATTTCCTCCTGCCCTTGAAGAGCAAGATGTCCTACTGTTGAGAAGATCCACTGTCCAGGACTAACCCAGTCTGTGACTATCTTGCCTTTTAGTTTTATTAGGTATTTATTGTTATCAGAATATCTCTCTGAAATTCAACCTCTTCCGTGTTATGGATAGGTTTTCTAAATCTGGAGGATGAAGTTGTCTTAATTTCTAGAAGTGCTGAGAGTAGTGTTTGACATTCTTGAAAGAGGAAGCTGTCTGTAGGGATTTTCAAGCATCTGTGGCTGCTTTTATGGATCTTACTTAATAGAAAATGGTTGTTGTAAGCCTAAGCTTCTCCATCTCAATTAAAAAGGGAAACTCTTGAGAAAAGTGGAATTATGGTTATGCCTGAAAATAAGCCTGTGAAACATCTCAGTTCATCAAGACCCCATTAGCTCTGTACTTTGCTGTGCATTTTGGAGTAACAAATCATTTTACAATTCACCGTTCCTTCCTGCTATAGGATTTTGAATTATATCATTGCACCTCTGGATAATCTATTCTGTTTGTACTCTTTGTGTTTACTTAATATTAAAGTTTAGATAAAATTTAGTTCGTATGACTTCATAATTCAGTGAAACAAATGACATGGGAATACTTCATCTTCTCATAAAACGGTTAAAAGACATTAACTCATTATTTCCAAATGAGTTATTTCTTATGTCTGTTTTTGTCTGAAAGTTGTTTACACAGACATTAGTGTAGACATTTTATAAACAAGTGAATACTAATTGAGACCTTTAAAAACTTAATGTTAAAATCAGCGCGTTAAACTGTTTTTTACATTGCCTGGGTAAGTATGCCAAGTCTGCTTCAGTCGTGTGACATGCATCCAGTAAAAGAAAAAACTTCTTAATCAAACTAAATCAATACTGCCCTTAGAAATCTGAAGTAATTCTTACTTAATATTGCATTGTTTTTTACTGATATATATTCAACAGATTTACGGTGGTTTAGCTGTTCATCGTTGCTATTTTTTCTGTTTTCCTGTTACCTTTTTTCCTTGTGTATTTGACCTCAGAACAATTTGAAGCAAGTATTATGGAAGCTATTTAAATCCTAAAGTTAGAGCTGTAAAAAAAAAACCTAAGTTGCTTGCAACTGAGCATAACAAGTATTCGTAAGTGTTGTAATTTTTATAATACAAACAGTAGCAGTAATGACCTCCATCCTAATGTACATGTATGACAAAGTCAAAAAGGAAAGAAAAAAATTAACCTTATTGCAGAGTTGAGTATTTTAAGTGAAATGGTCTTTCCAAATGAAAATAATTGTCACTTTACAAAAATTAAAATGCGTTGTGTTTTAACAAAGGAAAAGCAAAAACCTGAAGTCCTGCAATCTAATTTATTCAGTCTTACCTTGTATAAAATTAGCCAGGAGACGGCAGCATAATAAAAATAGGGAGTCCCATTGTCCTTCAGCAGAATTCAGACAGCATTCTTCATTCGATCGCTTGTGTGGGGATCTCGTGAAGCTGAAAGGGGTTAAACATTAACGTGAATGTTTTCATTTAAGGCTTCCTCTGGCTTCCCCCTACGCTTAGCATATTTTCTCTGCAGTAATGCTGTTCAGCTTCAGAAATGTCCCATCTCACACTAATGAGAGAAAACTTGAGCTTCTCCAAATTCTGTTGCCAGTCTTGCTGAGACAGCCTTTAAAGGGCTGAAATCAGAGTTTCAAATCTGTAGAGTACATTGCTGATGATTATAAATAGTATTGCTTTACCTCGGAGGCTTTAACCTCTGCACTGGTAACGGAGCATGCTTGGATGATGAGAACTGGAAAGGAAAGAACCCTCCGTCCTCCTCCTCCCCCAGTTCTTAACTGTTTGCTTGCTGAAACTTTCCAGTTTTCAGCAAATAAATATAGCAGAGAATTTCCTCTAGTCTTTTCTAGTAGCTGGAAGCATAAAAGGTAATAAATGAAATACCTCTTTTTGAAACTAATGTTTACTGTGTTACTGCGTCCATAAAGGTTCTTGGGGTTTCGCAGAAGTGAGAAATTAGCTGAAATTTACTGGAATTAGAAGCTTTGGGATTCTGGAAACAAACGAGAAGGCTGATGTATTGTGGTCACATTCAGATAAAAATAGCCTAATGGTCAGAAATAGAGAGAAAACCTCAAAGTAAATTAAGACACAGTTGCAGGTATGGCAGATAACGTTGTCATTGAGTTTAAGGGAAGCTCTGTAAATGGAGGTTTCGGCTTGGACAGTGTTTTTGTAGTAGGTGCTACAACTTCTGAGTGAAACTTCACATCTTGTGCATTAGTGTGTGGGAGACTTTCCGCTCTTCCCAACTTATCCTTTACTCTGACCCTTTAGGGTGCCAGTGACAAAAATTGTGTTAATCTAATCTTACAGTACTGAGCTTCTAATGAATAAACCTCTGGAAGAGGTATTAAAACATGTTTATATTTTTAGACAGAATCAAGTTGCTTGTCCAGCATCTCCCTGAATCTTGTATTCAGATCTGCAAGCTGTTGTCCTACTGCTTACATTGTCTCTTTCAGAACAGCTTTCAAGTTCAATCTCATTTAGGAATGTCTTCTATTCAAGGTACTGCAAAACCAGCAAGGAACTACAGGAAGTGTCTTCGTAGGTGTTTGAAGTTCCGGTATAAATAAAGGAGCCCCTGTGATTATCATAAAACAAAAATCCGCCCCAGAAGACCACAATCTGAAGGAACAATCTTTCTGAATGTGCAAACCCAGCATTTCTTTCTACTTTTTATCTCAGCATTTCAAAACATCAAGATGAAAATATTTCCTTTTTTTTTTTTTGCATGAAGGGATAGTGGGAAAAAAAGTTTAAAAAGTCAGAATTAAAGCTTTGCATCCGGCAGCACCAAGAATTAAAAAAATATCTGAGGCATGTGTGTGATGCAACAAGAAATTGTAGCTACTGGAGTTGGTGAAACCTGGGAGGATGGGGTTGGTTCTATACCTATAACCTACTGTACTTAAACTATGTTTAAAAGAGTTTAGTCTCTGTGATATAATCTTGCTGTTGTCATGGCAAAAAATAATCTGTTTTGGTGAATGGAAAGAGGACACCGTTTTTATTTCCCTGTTTCTTGTAAATACTTCTCACTTTAGAACAATTCCACCTGTGTTTTCCAGATGGGAACCTGGATTTGCTTGCTTTTCCAAATGCAATATTTATTGAAATAAGGATCCTTTGACATAAACTTTTACAAACATAATTGGAAATTTCCTCCAAGTGTGCGTAACAGAATCCCTGGCTTGTAGGAGGGTGCTGGTCTTTCATGCTGTATTTGGAAATGAATGTGTGGGGCTTCTTCAGAATCAAGACCAGCTGCCAGTCGCTCCTGCCTTAGTATGAAGACTGATTGTCTTGATTTTCTAGACTTCTCACTCATAAGTGTCTGAGATCATACCAAACTGGTATTTCTAACACTACCTCATTCAGTAGCAATGGAAAAATTTGGGCTGCTCACCCATTTTTTGTGTGTGACTTATTATTCTGCCTGACTAACTTAATATGCATCTCTCTAACCCTTGCTTCTCCTTCATAATCTCTCTGACCACTTGTGTTCAGGTTCATTTTTTAAACTGTGTTCATCACTTGAGCAGACTAGTGAAAGGACTGTCCTTATGTCCTTTCATCTGTTTAATTCCTACTGCAAATACGTGACTAACCTTTCTGTCCTTTGTTTATAAAACAGAATAGTAACAGAGGCAGGATTATAAACTAATCTTGCAGATTAACAGAAAGCTTCTGAATTTAACAGAGTAACAAAAAAAGAAAAAAATTGGAATCTTAGAAAACATCATAGTCAGTGTGCTGGCTTCACCAAATGATTAAAAATGAGTGCAGTGAAACATCTGTGTCTTCAACCAGAAAACAAATGTGGAATTACATGAAGCGCATTACATGCATTATCCAGATTAATTTATAAATGTACTTTGAAACTTGGTACTGTTTAATAAATCAGATGAAGGACAATGAGATATCAAGGCTAGGTTAATGAATAATGCCGCTTTTATGACCCCTTTTTATGTCTGTAGTAGTTAAAAAATTAATAATAATGTATTTTAAACACAAAAAGAAACAAACAAAACAGATATTTCCTGTGTAGCTATTGGCAAGAAAAATTCTGTGGTGCTGTCTGTTCTACATGTAGAAGAATAATACCTTCAATATCATTCCTAGCCAGTGTAATGGAACGGCTCCTGTCAGTTGTTGTTTCTTGTATTACTGAGTTGAAAGACAAATTCTAGAAGAGAATGGTGTCATGATTAGATCTTAATCAAATGCATTCATAACTTAAAAAGTCAGAAAGTCCCGTAGTGGTTTGTTTTTTAGCTATGTGGTTCAGAAAATAGAGTAGATTCTAGTTAGGACTACTTTGTTTAATCTTGTCACTGTATATTTTTTGCTAGTGAAATGAGGGAGCTGTGAAGAGGAAATACACAAGGGGACCTTCTCTTTGAAGAAAGAAAATAATCAGTTAATAGTGTTGTTTATAAGGGACTGATGATGAAATAAATATGCAATTTCTGTAGCCCTGTTGCATGGAGGAGGGCTTTGAAGAAGAACGATATTTTTATGTTTCTAAAATTCTTTTACTATTTGCTGTGCAGATTGGTATTTGAGCTGCTTTTAAATGTGGTAAGCAAAAGTTCATGATTCAGTAGTATGATGAGTATTTGTTCTACTTTTTGTGAAGATGGATTTTGTCAGTCAGGATTATTTCGCTCACTGGTAAAAGCAACGGAGATTTTCCCGTGAACATTTTAGGTGAGAAGATTTATTAGACTGTCTTAAAAGAGAAAGAACTATTGGGAAAGACAGCGGGAAGGGAAAGGATTGGAGAGCTCCTTGGAAAGCTTGAACACAGTATTAATTCTAGCAAAAGTTCGACAGCATAAAGATCTTGAAAAAAATACTAGTTTGATCTTTCTTTTTTAATTTTTCTTTTGCTTGAAGTGTGGTGTTCCCTTTCAAGAGGAAGATGTGATTGTCCTTAATGGTAATAAAGAAGATGTGGAAGTATTGAAGAAAAGAATGGAGGATAGAAGACTTAAAAGTAAATTAGAGAAGGTAATCCTTTTATACATTGTTTAAAAGAAAATTGAAAGAATTCTTGTCTGTAACACAGTCTGCTCTTAGATCGCATAGCTTTGTCTGCTAATCTTTATGTGGGCTGCAGGATTTACTCTCTAAACCATGGTGTACTTCAGTGCTACTTTTAAAGTGGTGAGGTTGTGTGTGTATTTTGCTGATAGCATATTGAAGTTGTACGTGCTGATGCACTGAAACTTTTTTTTGATTACCAGGCAGGGCACAGTGCTCTGAAAAAATCAGAGTTCAGTGCTATGGGTGACGTGTCCAGTGCAGCAGCTGTACTGTAGGTTTTGCTCAAAACAAAGAGCTTGTGTTAGTTCTAGTAATGAGCAAAACCTCCCATGTTTCATATGGTAGTTCCTGATGGCACATTATTATTTTTTTGATCTCCAAGTATCCTCCACTGGCCACAGTCAGAAACACAATATTGGGATGGGTAGATTTCTCGTCTAGTTCTGTAAGACCACTCTTTGGAAATCTTACCATGTTTTGTGGTTCTTACAGTCCTGAATGATTACTGTGATGGTAATTCCTACCATACTGTTGAGGTCTTCACATTTCTTTTTTGGTTTGGTTTGGTTTTTGGTTGGTTGGTTGGTTGTTTTTTGTTTTTTTTAATCTGACCCGACAAAATGCCATGGAAAATAGTCGTTGCAGCTCTACTGTATACTCCACCGTGTACTGCTCTCTGTGAATCAGCAGTTGCTGTTTGGTACTGTACGGTCAAATGACGACAGTTCTACATATGGGACTTTTTCCAGCATTGCTATTTTTTTTTCTGAACTGGCATTGTTATTCCAGCAAATGACAAAGCAAGCAAAAATGTTTGTGTTGACTCAGTGCAGAGTGCAGGCAGATTTAGCTGAATCTCAAGAGCGTGAATCATCGTTGTCTGACACTTTCAGCAACTGAGACTTTAGATTGGGGTTGGGCATCTCACCCCTATTCCTGCACTTGATTTTGTCTGCCTGTAAGACTAGATGGTAGACAAATGTTTTCCTAGATTGTTTTGAAATGAATACTTGTTTATTTACCAGTGAGCATTTGATTCCTTCTCATCGTAGGGTCTTTATTCATCTGCACCAATGCAGCATCACTGGGGCTGGGCAGTACAGCAAAAGGATGGTTACCCAGGGAAATCCTGCTGTTCTGTTTCCTCTCTGCTCATCGCCCCTGCGCTTAGTGTCCTGTAGCTTCTGACCTAAAAACAACACTGTAAATCTTATGCTGTGTCTTTAGGTGTTTGGTTCTTTCTTCTCTACTATGTAATTAAGTTTTTGAAATAATTTTAAAGAAAACTTGATGATAGAATATTGCAGATCTCAGTACATGAGTAATCATCCCCCCAAATATTAGTCATCTGCACTTGATTTTTATTAGGAATGTGGCCCTAACAAAGCACCTGTAGCTTTGGCTTAAATAATTTAGAGTAGTCCAAAAGCTGATGCTGTCCTCGATTTCTGCGCAATAAAGAAGTACCACCCGCGTGTGCTCAGCCTTCTTGTCTCTTACAGCATCAGCACAGCTGCTCCTGGTGGCAGGAAAAAGGAAATCACACTTTGGTCTTTGGGCTCTGTATGCCTTAGGTGAAGATGTAAATTTTTTTTCTTGTTCTAGTGGAGACTTGCGTTATAGGCCTGTACAGCATTTGCAAATCTCTCAGCAGCCCTCTTGCATTTCATTCTTAAGTTCTGATGGTTTTGTGCAATACTGCCTTGCCCTGCTGCACCAGCTGATCTTTCTGCAGCTAGAACCAGTCTTCTCTGCTGTCACTGGCACCATTTGCTCTAATCTTGGATCTGAGAGCTCCCGACCCAGCATCAGAAGACAATTTCTAGTTCAGGGTCTGCTTGCATTGCCGTTCAGCCCTCTGCCTCAGTTCCTTCTTTCAGCTGGGGGAGCAGGCTAAGTGAACCCGCTGTATTTGGAGCAGGAAGCACAAACTCCTTTTCTTTGTACCAATGACACAAAGCCGAAGGAAGACACAGCTAGCACTAGTAAAAAATTTATTCAAGCTCAACTCTGCCCTATGTGTCCCATCTTCATTATGTATAATACATACGCACACATGTATTTACAAACACCTCATCATTCAGATACCAGATGCTGGGAGGGAACTTTTTCTTGTAAATGCACCCCTAATAGCAAAGGTGGAAGCACCCTGAAAAGCGGTTTTTCAGGTATGCTGAAGGACACCAGGAGAGCCAGGTTTGCTTTTGGAATAGTAACCCTCTGCCACCACCTTCTGGCCGAGCTTTGCAGCAACATGGGCTATGGCTTTTTATTTATTTATTTTTTTTACCTCGAGCTTTAATCATGTGCTTGATAGCATGGGTCCTCCTAGTTTTTATAACACATTTAAATATGTTTCATTTCTTTGAGTTTGTGTATCTTTCTTGAAATCCGTACACTGTTATGAATGTGTATACAGTCATCTTTTGTGGTAACACCACCAGTGACTGGTTTAATACTTCTTTCTTTTTCAGCCTGGCATTTCTGTAATCAAAGTCAGTAATAGGATTCATGTTGCTGTTGTTTGAGAGGTTTTTTAATCAGGACTAATATAAGTTAACTTGGAAAAATCTGTTCCACAGATGCTTTAAAGAATGTAGATTAACTATTTGCACCTTTTCTTCCCAAGCAATCCTGCAACATAGGGCTCCGTTATTGAAAGTTACCCAGATGGGATTTTTTTATTAACCAAATAAAATTAAGTGGATATGAGATGAAGGATTATTCTAAAATTTTTATTGAAAAATGTCTTTATTAATTAGAGTTAACTGTGTCCTGTTTAATGTTGTGCAGTTCACTGTCCAGCCTTGTGAGTTCAGTATCAGATCACCTTAATGATGATGATAACACCCCACCCCTCCACCTCTGGCAAGGTATAGAAACCAAAATACTGTATCCAGCCAGTTTCGTTTTGACCTGCACAATTTTCTTTGGGAACATCAAGGTTCCCAATATTGTTATTTATCCATGTAGTAATAATACCAAAAGTGTGGATCAGTGTTGTGGAAGGAAGAGTTCCTCTGTGGAAGACATGAAAATGTAGTCAATTAAATTGTGTCATCACATCAAATGCAAGTTGGGAATTGTATAACCTGTCAGTACGTTACCTGATTTTTGCTTGTGTTGTTTCAGAAGTCAAAGAAATGCAAGTCAGCAGAATCAGCTTCCCAGCAAGATACTGCTGAAGGTAATGTCGCAGCTACAAACTGTGTGTAGCCTTCGGAGTCATGAAGCAGATTCATTATTTCACTTTTTCTTTTTCTTTCATAGATTCTCCAGGTCCATCAAAAGCTAAGAATAAAAAGGATTGTGTCAATTCCAGTTCTGGGGAAAAGAGGCAGATTATCTTCACCAAAAGTTCAGGTTGGTCTTTGTTCTTTATCTGTGAAAAATGTGAACAAATAGTTCTGCTTTGAAAAATGTTGTGGTAGAGATCTTTGTCTAGTTGTTTTGCACCCCTCTCACTTCCCTTTTTTTTATCTTTCTCAGTAAAAGGTTAAGTCCTGTTTTCAAGGGGGCCAAAATGTTGTGGCTCCATGGCTCACTTTTTCAGAGAACCTTGCACTTTCAAAAGTCTGTCCTAAAAGGCCGCTTTTCCAAGCTGGAGTAGGAAGCTGCCTCTTGAACATGCACAAATCTCCTTGTTGATTAGAAACTGCAGTTAATTTAACCTTTTCCTAAAATGGAACTTTGCTTTACAATCTGCAAAATCTCCAAAACTCCCTCTACAGGAAGTGTGTGAGGGCTTCTTTTTGTCCGTTTTTCCCTGTTCTACCCAGTTTGCCTTTGTCCCATCTGCTATTTGTCATCCTATACTCTTGAGTAAATAGTCCATGAAGTAGGGACTGGTTTTTGTTACACCGTCACAAAATACCTAAAACAACAGGGTCTCTGCTCACACTTGTGACTGGCAAGTGTTGTAGTAATGCAGATAACTATATAAAAATAATAAACACTTTTCACCACGTTGCTTTTTTTTTAAACTAGAAAACAAGCCAGATTTGCTTGTTTATGCCATTCCAAGTTTGCTTGAAATCAGTGGGAAGCAACTTGAATGGTTGAGATGAGAGATTCTTACTCACACAGTAATATAGTCGAGGGCTTGGTGTATCTGTTTTATTGGCAAAGAGGTAGTGTGAGGAGAGTCAGTGGTGGTTTTCCTGAAGGACAAGTGGTCAAGGAGTCTGTTCTGGCATTTTATTTCAATGAAGTGTATTAAAATATCCCAAGCTGATGACTTGACTTTTAGTCCTCCATTTTAGCTGCTGATTTGCTGCATGTCACCAGGAGCAGTGGAATATAACTTGAGGAGGTACTGACGTACCTACAGTAGTCATGCAGCTATGAGTAAACCTGGCAGTCCTTTAGTGCAAAGGATGGTGCCCACTATTTAATTTTTATTATGTTATGTGATGTCTCCAATTCATACCCATTCCTAAAGTTCTGCATGAAAACGTGAGTATGTTTCTAAAGTCAGTTTGAGGTTTCTGTTTGAAGTATTCAATCAGGTACATTACAGCCACAGAAAAAGTCAGTATGATTTGTTTGAAGAATCCAATAATAATTAAATGCTGAACTGTAAACTATGTGAGAAGCTGGGAGAATTTCCCTCAGAAATGCCTCACCTGCCCCCTACTGTCTGTTTTTATAAAGAATAGACTTTTTTTAAAGTTTCTTTCCAGATGATTATAATTGCTCCTGGATGTTTAGGAACCTAGTACTTCTAATAATGTTTTATGTATTTTTCTTTTCCAAGAGTGTAAAAGAAAAACTATGCCTTTTGAAATGTCAGGTCATTGGTTTGTTTCTGGCAGCAGTTAGTTACAGTGACCAACAAGAGATTAAGAGGAGAGAGGGAAAGGAAGGAGAATCCATGGACTGAGGAATGCCAGTCGCATAGGAAATAATTTGTGAACATGGCACTCTAAGGTTTCTGGGCTTGCAGCACACATATTCATTCTTCACATCCACTATTTGGTAATTCTTTCCAGTCAACCCTTGGTGGCATTAAAAGCAACATTCTCCAAATACAAAAAGGGTCTGATCTGTGACGATGTAGGGTTGCACATATAACTCCTATGACTACATGCAGGAATCAGTTAAGTGCCTTTTCAGATAGGCTCCCTACCGGCGGTTCCATGCTGTTGTGCCTAAATTAAACCAAATATGCAGAGTTTCTGCAGACGTATATATATTCATTGCTTTGCACAAGAGACTTGGCATGTGCTTTTAAAAATACCATCTTTCAACTTTGGAGAAGGTTAAATAGTTGTTAAGAAAGAGAGGGGGGTGTGTGTAGCAGTAGATAGAATGCACTGAGAGATGATATCAGAAACAGAGGGATGGGCATTTTCCTATCCCAAATATAAAATGATGCAGACCATTGTTATTGGTAATGAATGACTTTGCAGAGGCTAAAGGGAGGAGATGGATTCCCCGGGTACAGTCTCACAAGTTTAGCTTTTGTCATTTGATAGCTAATTTCTAAACAACGCTTCGGGGTGGTGGAATACTTTCATCTTTCTTTCTTAAGACTTGAGTTTGGAGCAGTTTTCCACTTAGAGGAATTAATGTTGTCAATACTGAATTACAGTGCAAGGGATTTACACAGGTAGGAAAGAATTCCTCTCTCTCCAAGGTTTCTAAATGCATCTTTAGCATAAATTCCAAAAGCTAGGAACATGTTTGCTATTAGGAACGTGTTTGCTGTTGAGTACAACCATGGGATATATTTGTGATAGCCCTGAAAAAAAAAGTATATGCTTCATCTCTCTACACATTGTTTTTCAAATACCTTTTTCCATCTTTATTTAGATACTTATATTCTATTCCTTTTTCTCTGTCAGACAATGGAAATTCGTCTGTACTGGAAAAAATCAATAAGGCTTCTACTACTACGAAAAGATCCATTGCAGACAGCGAGGAGAAATCTGAGGCATACAAATCCATTTTTACATCCCACAGCTCAGCAAAACGTTCAAAGGAAGAGTGTTCCAACTGGGTTACTCACACAGCGTACTATTTCTGAAAGAGAGATGAGCCCAATGGTAACATTCATGACTGCTTTCCTTCCCTAAGGCTTTTTCTGTACAGCTCCAATACAGAACTTTTGTTGTAATCTGATGTTATCTGCAATTATTCAGTTTGTAAGCTATAAACTTGCAAATAACGAATTAACTTGTGTTAGCTGCAACTTCTGTTAAATAAGACATAGATCACTGGAATCCGTGTGGTATCAGCAGACCTCACTCTAAAACGACAGATTATTTGCACAAAAATTTTGCTTTTCTTCTCCCAGTTGGATGCTGCCATTCTTAGTGACACCAGCTAGTGTCCTCAGGAGTAGGAGTAAGGGTGGAGAGTCTGCCTGCTGTCCTCTTCTGTTGATATCTGCCGCAACTGTAATAATAGTTTTCAACATATTACTACAGAAATTAAACTTTTTTAAACTTTCTGACAGTAAAAAGAGCAATAATGCTTTTCTTTTGTACCTGCTAACTGGGCCCTCAGTAGAACAAGTATATGTTTCTTGAAGGCTCTGTGGGTATTTTCAAGTAGTTTACCTTTTGATGGAATATATTGAAAGCATAATCATTAAATTTTTTTTTCCCAAAAAGTTTTGGGGATTTTCTTTGTGGGTGTGTTTTAAAGTTAGAAATGTCAGGTCTGAGCTTTTTTTCGTCAAAGGATCAGAATAGAGTAGAGGAACAAAAGTATGAGTTTCTTTTTGTGCTGAGACTGAGGTTCTGTGCACATCTCTGAGGAGCAATTTGCCATTTTTAATTCAGCAGCTTGCATGAAAATAGGAGCATTTGCACAGGGTGAGAGAAAAATAGGTGGTGACAGAACAGGAGCAGGCAAATCTTAACTGGCTTTTTTGGCCACCAGTGTCATGCGAAGCAAACTCGTTGGTGGCTGATGGGGGGAACCCTGCGAGGCTGGAGTTCGCATTTGGGAACTTTTTCACTTTGCAGGCAACTCAGACATGCTGCTTTGACGTCTGTACTACACAGTGGTTTATTTTCTGACATAGAATGCTTAACAGCTAACAACTATTGGACTGTTATTTGTTTGTTCCAGAAAGATGCTGAGCGTATTATGTCACTCGGTATTGCTTTTATATTTATGCCTTTTATCCCTGTGACATTGATTTAAATAAAACTTGCTCGTGTCATAAGACCATAACATTTCATGTTCAGTTAAACAGATACACAAGTGCTCATTTTGTCAGTGTTAGAACAGAGTAACTTTTTATGGCCTTTCCTTTGGCCCTTTTATTCTTAGCTTTTTTTGCAAACACAGGAATCCTTTTTAAATGTTAATGTTCCATAGCAGCGATTTAGTGGCTGAATCCTTGAATCCAATAATAATTACATGAAATGAGCAGAGGGAGGGATGGAAGCTTTTCACCTTCCTCTCCTCCTCTTTTAAAATTAAAATACACTTTTATAATCTTGGCACAAACTAGCCAGAATAGAAATGCAGAAAGTAGGAGGTATTTAAAACCACAGCATGATCTTACGTTGTTACCTTTGTGTGTGAAAGTGATTAATTATCCTCATATTTTACTTTTTAAAATGTCCCCGTTTAGAATTGGCAATAGTTAATTGGAGATTCAAATGCAGTATTTATATTTGTGTAGGTGGTCTCCGTGATTCAATCATGTTGAATGAAACTGCTGGGATTTTATTATTATTTTGATAGGTATAATTAAAAATTGGCTTGTTGTAGAATTTATATGGTGGTAAGGGATTTTTGTTTTCCAAAGATGTGAATGCATCACATCAAACAGTTCTGAGGTTTACTTGAGCTTCCAGGAAGCCGTCAGCCACATTTCATATGCATGTCTAGTAATCAGCTTTGTTCTCCCTATTCTGTATTCTTTTCATTATTATCCTTTATTATTTCTTAGTTACAGATAATTAAATTACTGCACTAAAAGATATACTATCATAGGCCCTTTATTTGCAGTCTGATTCCGTTTTGACAATACGTGTTAAAGCCCTATTAGTCTTGTAAAGGAGTGTATTTTTCTTCAATTTAAATTGGTTATAAATCCTAGGGGGAATTGACTTAAAGTTTTGGATTTAGCTATTACTTTGCTAAAGAATACAAGAAAACTTAACATGCAGTTTTGTTTCCCTTTTCTTTATAATATGCTAGGCAAGTCCGGTGTGCTGACTTATTAACGGGCTTTCCTGCTCCTTGGGGCATAACAGTGACTTCTTTTTTTCCGTCTGACCTGCTCATCTATTAAAATAAGTTCATGACTACTGTAATTTGGTTAATGTACAGATTCTTCATATACACTTGGGTTTATTATCTGGAATTGATGGTTTGTGCTATGCTGCTCTGTTAGGATTGTGCTTGGGAGTTCCCCATCCTGACTTTGTGGATGGAGTTCTTAAATTGTTTATGGTTTGTAGAAGTGTTGGCAGTGACTGATGAGGTCTTTTCCTTCCTTTCACAAAACACAGCTGTGGAGGAATGTGATATATTGTTGGCATGTGATGCAATTCATCGCCACAATTGACTTTTGTTCATGTAAAATAGAGGAGCAAAAAACTGACACTTCGGTTGTTGGCAGGCTGGGTTAGGCAGTTGGGACTGGAACGTTGACTTGGCAAGTTTTAATAGATTCAAGACAATAGTTTGCTGGAGGATGTTTGCTTTGTTGTGGTTTGCTTGGGGGGGGGGAGGGCAATTTAATTTTCTTTTAACGTAGGTGAATTTCAATGTTGGTGAAAGTTGAAGACTGCAGAAGTCTTAGAATCTGAAACCTATATTTTCTGAGATGCCACATCAGTCTCCCACAGCATTGCATCCATGTATCTGCTCTGGGGAATTCACAGAACAGTTAGTTCTGTTTCCATGATGTTCAAGCCTTGGCCTCCCTTCTGAAGGGCTTAAAAAGGATCCAATTAGCATCAGTAATATAACGGGGAATTTTTTTGTGATGTGGAACCTGCCCACTGGGAACTGGACTGAAATTCAGCAGCTTCCATCACATAGCCCAGTAATCAAATGTTGGTTGTGAAACCTGGCCTAGATATGCGCTAGTGAAAAGGACTGTAAAGCTGTATGTATGTCCTGGTGCACAGTCCTGTGAACTGTCTTTCTGCACCCTGGTAGAGCATCCGTTTCTTTCTATATTGGTACGTCCAAAACTGAAAACCTGAGGGTGTTCACACACTTCGACTCAGCAGAATCGGCCTGGTATCGGTGTTCAATAGCGCAACTTTATTCCATAGTCACACCAAATCAGATGTGGTATTTCATGCTGCTTCATGGAATATCCCAAATCTACCTTGTTCCCAGCGATCCATAACAGCATCTGCACCCTTAGAGGCTGTGGAGCGGCTGCGATGCCCTGGAGCAGCTGATGTTCTCACCAGTGCTGGTCTGGA
This sequence comes from Coracias cyanogaster, assembly GCA_033124195.1. Lineage (NCBI taxonomy): Eukaryota > Metazoa > Chordata > Aves > Coraciiformes > Coraciidae > Coracias > Coracias cyanogaster. The sequence goes on along the minus strand of JAVSBS010008824.1, from coordinate 6,771 downwards.
AGGAGGACCAGAGGCGCTGACGCTGGCTTTTTGTCTTCAGGGAGGACAGTGAACCTTGCAGGTGCCTTGAACTTGCCTAACATCCTGGAGCTGACAAAGGTAGGTTTGGGGTAGATTGCTCTTTCCTGGCTCCTGCACACCACAGTAAAAGGTGACGTCCCTCCTTTACTCACTAACCTCCCGTACCTCCCTTCTTTGCACTTCTCCTGACCTCACCATATTACTGGTACCAGCAGCTCCTTCCCGTGTGCTTTCACTGGTGTTTAGGCTGGAGGTGTGCGCTGATCAGCCTGAGCTCTGCAGCCTGTTCCTCTCTGAGGGCATTGCTGTTGGATGTCTTGTCTCTCCAGCCATTTTTTTCCACAAGACCTCTAAAACCAGAGTGTCTTCAATGGTTTTATATCTCTATGAATCTTAATTGAAATTAAACAATGTTTTACAACTTTGCTGCTACAAGTGAGGGTGGAGCAGCCCTGAATCTCTAGAAAATTAGGCTAAAATCCTCCAGACAAAAAGCAGTACCCCCAAAAGCCGTCAGGAAGGCAGAGTTGAAGAGGAGGAACATGCAGGATCTATTCTGAAAAGACTGGAATTTAGTGACATCCTGCTGATAAAACTGTAGTTAGTGAATGGTAAGCTTTAGGGGACAGAGTTAATTCTGGAAGGATATGTTACATTTTGTTTCTCTTGACTACTTCTTTAGAAGTAATCGTAGAACTATCTTCTCTCTGGTAGGAATAAAGTTTGAGGGACGTACCGTGGCAAAACACGTGTGGTTTGCTGAGATGGTTGGGAGACTATTGAAATCTCTCTGCTTCCTTCTCCAGCTTCCATGCCATGAGATCATCACATGCCTGTCAAATTGACCAAAAAAATCTTGAAGTTCCCTTTAAAACACGATGATTGTTAGATTAAAATATTTCTTATTAATGTCCTATTCTTAGCTAAACTGAACGAACACAATTGCCTTTAAGTGTCCTGGCTTGCTTGGTTTGCAGCTGAGACGCCAGTTGTAGTTGGTATATTTTGCTCCAGATTCAGAACTGCAGTGACCCTGCCAAATAGTTTCTTAGTTGCATATAAAAATAAAAGGGCTGTTTATACATCACAATCCACAGAGGGTCTGAAATCAGTATGTCCTAAGATGAATACAAATCATAGACAAAAAGTGTTTTGTTGGAAGGCTTCACAAGTATGGGACTGATTACTGCGAGACAGTGCAGATTTCCTTCTGTAAGATGGAACTGAGAGAATTCCTTCCTGAAAGCTTCCAGAAATTATAACTGAGTTGAGTTTTTTCTGCGTTTTAAACTTTACCAACATTCAAAGTGAGCAAGAGGGATGGAATCCTAATCTGTCTGCATTTGATGGGAATTCTGCCTATAAACCAGGATTTTAATCTAAATATCCATCTAACTGCCCCCCGTTACTGTGGAGGTACTGTGGACAACTTCACAGCTGAGGTTTTGTCAAGCGTTTAACTTCATGTGGATTAAAATATCTCCTACAGGTCAGTGACAGGATTCAGTTTGCAGATTGACCACAGATCTTTTTTTGGGGAAGAACCAATTTCACCATGACACTGAGTAAAATGAAATTATCTCTGTTTAAAACGTTGCCCTACCTGCTCTTTGCAACACATCCAGCAGAACACAACCTTTGTGTTGTATTTGCGATGTCTCTAAGAGGTTTTCTCCAAAGTTAAGGGGGTGAATTGGTGAAAAGTAACCCCTTGCCCTTGCAGAAGCACTGTCAGACTGCACTAGTACCTCTTCCACTCGCTTTTTCCCGTGTTCCTTCTCATTTGCCTCCTCCTTTCTGCTGCCTACAGAAATCAGACAGTGCTTTGCTTGGTGCTGTCGGGAGAGCAGGGAGCTGGGAACGATCAGCGTGATGGATGCTCTGGGTTTGCTCTTTGGGGCTGATTTGCATTTGTTATGCAGCCAAGACAGGCTGCCTGACCCAGCTGAACTTTCTCCATCTTCCAGGCCACGTCTTCAATTTGATGGCAGTCTGAGTCAGGCTTGTAGCTCGTCACTGCACAGATTATTTATTTTGCTCCCTGGTTGGCAGTTTTTAAAAAACAGAGTTGTATCCACAGTGGAGAGCTTCAAGATCCTCAGTCTCTTTCCTTTCCACGTGACTGGTAAGAAGTGTTTCCCACTTCCTTGGGTGGATGTCCAATCTTTGGCTCCCTTCCCTCCCATGTCAGTCACTTCCCTGCTGTATGAGGATGTCTTAAGACTTAATTACTACGTTTGTGGAGTGGAAGGTGTCCATATCAGAGTACGATGTAATTTGTAAACAGAAGACAAGGAATGCTTTTCCGTGGGCTGCCAAAGGCTTCCTTGACTCAGGAAAGAAGTATGTTGTAAGCCTAAAACAGTGTGAGTTTTGCTAACAGTCATGAATGTCACATTTTTATGCCATGAGTTTCCTCTTTTTTTAATTAAAAGTAATTCTGAGGAACCACTCAGTCTCCACTTCTGGGTGATAGATAAGTGGGGCTGGACGTATTAGCATTGAAAGGGCTGCATTGAGCGGGATGGGTGTAGCTTTCTTCAACTTGCCTACAAAGCTAAAGAAATGCAAAGCAGCTTATTGCTCAATTATGCTGACTTTAGCAACTAGGCAGGACAAATTAAAAAAAAGAAAAAGGGAATATCTAGTCTCAACCTGGGTATTTAATGGGTCCCAAAATGTGCTGAACTCTTTAGTCTAAATGGGCTCTTTAGTGTGGTGTCAAATAAGTTAAAAAGCGAGGGAGCTTTACAAAGCTTCCTTCGTTGTTTAAACTTGTTTAACTCATGTTAAGGCTAATGTACATTTATTCAGACTGACAAAGTGCTGAATTTACACAACAGGGATAGTAATAATTAGGTCAGATACTTTTTAAATGGCAGTGGGGGGGTGGGAATAGTTGCCTGTTTGATGCTCATGAATGGCAATGGTTCTGAGCGCTGAGCAGGCCAGCCCCAACACCTGCACAAGCTCTTCTCACCCCCACCGACTCCCCTCCCATGTCCAGCGCTGAGGTTGCTCCAGCTCCCGTCCTGTCTGTCCGAGCAGCAGCTGCCAGTCAAGCTTTGCATTGCATTGCATGTTACTTGTGAGAACACGGTATTCTTAATGTGATTACATGTGACTTCAGTAAGCCCCGAACTGTCCTTTGAAGCTGGATCTCCTCTTCCCTGCTGGGATCTGAGAGCAATAAATTACATTAACAGATGAAAACTCTGCCACTGAAGCTATATTGTCTCTTCAGGCTCATGAAGTTGACCTCGAATCTTTCGTAGTGTCCCCTGCCCAGTCCTTACATATTTATTGTAAATATTTCCCTTAACTATTAACATCCCTGCGGTTGGGGGATGCGGTGAGATGAGGTGTCCGTATCTTGCGCCTTTCTCAGAGATATTTGGTGCCGGTTACGCCCAGGACAGACTCCCGGATTAGTTAGTCCGTGGAGCTGATCCAGCACAGCAGGATTTGTTTCTCCAAGAACGTTTTTTCCTGGCTTTCCTAATATTTGAACAAGCACTCTTGTTAAATTCAGTGAAACAGAATCTGCTTGCATTTGAATTGTGGTCAGCAGCGGGCATGCTGGGCTGGTTGGATCTCTTAAGCTGTAGCCATTTACTTCCCCATTGAGATTTAAGCTACTCATAGCTCATTTGGTTTGCATGTTTTCCTTCTGGAAGGAATCATTAAGCAGTCTCCAGCACACCCGTCGGACTGGCTGCAGCGGCTGCCGCCAGCTGCGCTCGGCGCATCCCAGCGCTCCTGCGCTTAGAGAGCAGCTGCAGGACAGAGCTGGAATTGGGCTGGATGCGTGAAGATTTAGTGCCACGCACACCGAGTGCCCGAGAAGAAGCACCTGCAGATGTGTGTGAGGGTGCGCTCCTGGTCAATGAGCCCTCAAAGCAGCGAGCGGGCATGGGCGCAGCTGGAGCATCCCCGGGTGGGAGAGCTGCGGCTGTAAAACGCATCTGCTTCCAACCGACTACGGGTGGCTGAGCTGAAACCGCAGCAGTTTGGGTCACTAAGCCGTACCTATTCCTTAAAACTCTTTTTTTTTTTTTTTTTCCTCCTGTGGCTTTGCGCCAAAACCTCGCCGCGGTGGCGCGGGAGCTGCACTTGGCGCTGCTGCCCATGGGGTGGCACCAAGAGCACGGCGCAGAGAGGGGCCGGGGACCGGGAACCGCCGAGCTCGGGAGCAGCCGGGCGGGACAGAGCCAGCCCAGCCCGGGCTGACACCTCCGCAAACCCGCAGCTCGCCTTCTGCCCCTCCCAACGGCCTTGTCCGCTTCCTCTGCCGCCCAAAGCTGCTGAAACCCTACCTGTGCTGTAAGCCACCTCCATTTTTCGAGCTTAATAAATGGCCGTTGATAATGACAGTATTGCTGTAAAGTCTCCCTTCTGTCGCCCACAGAAGTGAGTGCCCTGATTTGCTGTGACTCCGTGTAACAGTAAGTAAATGATGCTGGAGCGTTGTGCAGGGGCCCGGAGTGCAGAACGAGCTGCTGCACATCATCTGGGGAGCGCAGAAGGTTACTGCAGGAACTGCCCTGGAGAATCAGGATAAATCTGTTGTCTCTAGTGTCCTCTCCTTCGTTCTCAGTTGTTTGCATATGTATGTGGTTTGTATGCATTTAATACCGGGAAATGCATCCTAGTTATGATTGGAGAAATGCTAATAGATGGGCTGCAAAAAGTGGGGAAACGTCTCCAGAGGGAGAAGGCCGTGGAGAGACAGTGCCCGTCTTTTAATAGGATTACTCTGAAGTGAAAACAGCATGATTTATTTGACTGTTTAATACACTGATTTTTCAAAGAGAGTTGGTCAGAAAATAGAGGGTCTGTTCCACAGAAATTTCCAGTGCTTCAGAGCCTGTTTCCATTCCAGATCAAAATGAGAAGCTCAAACTACTCCCCAAAGTAATGTTCTGTAAAATGTTGATTTGTGATAGTTGAGCTGGGCCCGTTGCTTGAATTGTTCCAGCTATGTTCAAATATTTTCTCTCTTAAAAACAAACTGCTCACAGAAGTAGCATTTAATATATCTTAAATTTGAAATGAAACAAAATACTTGGATCCGTCACCCTCTGAAAACACTGCAAATAGCTACATGTTTGGCATCTAAATCCAATTTTCTGGCATCTGTATTGCATTGAAATGCTTTCAGCAACTCTCCTTGCGATGTTTAGTACTCCACATTTGAGCTGGAGAGATCCCCAAGTCAAGTTGCCTGTAATTGGAATTTTAAAACCAAAAGAGGGAAAGAAAAACTTGTCTTCTATTTTAGGGTCTTGCAGTACTGGAAATGCAAACATTGCAGAGTGAATATTTAACTAGTGCATGAGAATCTAAAAAAGTGTAAAGCAAATGCAATGCAGCAGTCTACTTGCCTTGTTCAACTAGAGCAGCATTAAGACATTAAAAATAGATTTACAGATTTCATAATGTGATTGCAACATTCACACAGGTTGGGATTTTTAATTTAACTTTGAACTGGATGATGCAGATTGCACGGAGACCAGAATGGACTGTATTCTAATGGGAGAATTTGCCTTATGCAGGATTAACATATCAAAGGCAGAGGAGGATTTTTTTGAGAAGATGGCACAATGATCTGGCTTGCTTGCCAGGTTGACATCCTCCTAAAGCTGTTGGCATCAGCATGTGGTTTCAGACCATTTCAGGCAGCAGGGCATCAGGGAGGCACTTGCTCTGCTTTTATCGTGTTCATTCATGTTGACCATGTGTGATACAACTGGTCACGGCACAGTCTAGTAAATTTTGTTTCTAGCTTCTCTTGGTGTTAGAGGTCTGGGCAAACAGCCTTCTCCTGAGCCACGGCACAGCACAGTCCTGGAGGCGGCATGCTCTAGCAGCATGTGCTGTGCTGGTGGAAGTCACATTGCCACTGAGAACAGATTGTATTTTTGCTGGGAGTGCCCATACCTCTCCTGACAGTGGTGATGAGCTTCCGTTCCCATCGTTGTCCGTTGTTTTGTGGTCACTCAAACTAAAGACTTTTGTATCTGGGAGCAATGCTTGATGTAAACCCTCGAGTATTTGAGTACACGTTACCAGTCTACCTTGGAACTGGGCTTCGGCTGGTGATTTAGCAGTAAAGTAGGAGTGCATGTATCTCTCTTGGAGGTGGGGAGCGCTTGCAGATCCCTTCCCATGGTGGCTCTGGCTGGTTTGCTGACTCGCAGGAGCTGTGTGCCTGCCCCTGCTCTGCGGTGCTTGGGAAGCAGTCACTGCTCTGGGAGAGGTGCTGAACAGCCAGGTCACACTTTGGGAAGTTTGCAGAATTTGGTGTTACCAGGAGAAGCTGGGCTGTGTCTGCGAGAGATTCCAGCACTCAGCACTGAGTTAGTTTTTAAAAAATAATTTAAAAACTAGGAAAAGACAATGGCTTAGCACGGCTGGCTGGATGAATGAGTAGAGTTCATCCTCTTATTTTTCTTCCCTAACAGCTGCCATCATGCTCTGACTTGGGTGTAGTTTAAAATGCTAATCTAAAGACTATTGCTAGAAAATGAAATGAAGACAGGTAGGCATTCAAAGAATTTGTATCACTAACAAGGGTAGGTAGTTGCAGTGCAGATTTTGGAAGTACAGTGGAAAAGCTGAACGGCAGAAAGGACGTAGGCAGGTCCTAAGGAGCAACCACTGGTACGATGGAGGGACAGCCAGGGAAATGAAATCCTGTGTTCTTTCACTCCAGAGAGATCAGACAAACTACCATCACGTGTACTCAGA
>JAVSBS010008822.1:0-27760 GCA_033124195.1 Coracias cyanogaster | reverse complement strand
CCGTTTCTGATACAGGCCAGGATGCCATTGGCCTTCTTGGCCACCTGGGCACACTGCTGGCTCATGTTCAGCCGGCTATCGACCAATATCCCCAGGTCCTTTTCCACCAGGCAGCTCTCCAGTCACTCTTCCCCAAGCCTGTAGCGTTGCTGGGGGTTGTTGTGACCAAAGTGCATGACCTGGCACTTGGCCTTGTTAAACCTCATACAATTGACCTCAGCCCATCACTCCAGCCTGTCCAGATCCCTTTGCAGAGCCTTCCTACCCTCAAGCAGATTGACACTCCCGCTTAATTTTGTGTCACCTGCACATTTACTGAGGGAGCACTCAATCCCCTCATCCAGGTCATCAATAAAGATATTATACAAGACCGGCCCCAGTACTGAGATGTGGGGAACCTCGCTTGTAACCGGCCACCAACTGGATTTAACTCTATTTACCACAACCCTTTGAGCTTGGCCATCCAGCCAGTTTTTAACCCAGCGAAGAGTCCACCTGTCTACGCCATGAGCTGCCAGCTTGTTCAACAGGATGCTGTGGGAAACAGTGTCAAATGCCTTACTGAAGTCCAAGTAGACAACATTAACCACTTTGCCTTCATCCACTAGGCGGGTCACCCGGTCATAGAAGGAGATCAGACCCTTCAGGAACCCATGCTGGCTAGGCCTGGTCCCCTAGTTGTCCTACACTTGCCACAGGAATGCATCCAAGAGGAACCTCTCCATAATCTTCCCCAGTACCAAGGTCATGCTGACAGGCCTATAGTTCCCTGGATCCTCCTTCCTGCCCTTCTTGTAGATAGGTGTCACATCGGCAAGTTTCCAGTCATCCAGGACCTCCCCGTTGACCAGGATCACTGATAAATGATGGGGAGCAGCTTGGCAAGTTCCTCCTCCAGCTCCCTCAGCACTCTCAGGTGGATCTCATCTGGCCCCATAGACTTGTGTGTGTCCAATTGGCGTAGCAGGTCATTGACTACCACTTCCTGGATTATGAGCGGATTATTCTGGTCTCCATCCCTGTCTTCAAGCTCAGGGGGCTGAATAGCCTGAGGATAACTGGTCTGACTATGAAAGACCAAGGCAAAGGTGCCATTAAGTACCTCAGCCTTTTCCTCATCCTTGGTGACAATGTTCCTCCTCTTATCCAATAGAGGATGGAGATTCTCTTTTACTCTTTTTTTGTTATTCATGTATTTGTAAAATTGCTTTTTATTATCTCTTGCTCCAGCAGCCAGACTGATTTCTAGCTGAGCTTTTGCCTCTCTCATGTTCTTTCTACATGACCTAACTAAATCCCTGTATTCTTCTTGAGCAGCCTGCCCCTGCTCAAGAAGACTTGAGGAACGTAGACTTGAAGGTGGCAGACTCTCCTCTTTCTCCTAAGTCCCAGCAAAAGCTCCCTGTTCAGGCAGGCCGGTCTTTTTCCCTGCCAGTTTGTCTTGCGGCACATGGGGATAGTCTGCTCCTGTGCCTTTAAGAGTTCCTTTTTTGAAAAAGGTGCACAGCCTTCCTGGGGCCCCTTTGTCTTTTAGGGCCATCTCCCAAGGAACTTTCTCCACCAGCATCCTAAAGAGGCCAAAGTCTGCCCTTTGGAAGTCCATGGTGTTGGTTTTGCTGCCCCTCCTCCTTACTGCTGATGAGGCAGATAACACACTGGTGTAACGTATTCCAGGGATTTAGTAGAAAAGAAGAAAATCCACTTTCTTACCTCCTTAAATGAATATACATGTCCATATTCTATGCTCGATACACTCATCCCACTGACATCAGAACTTATAAAACCACATATCCAACACCGTCATGGTGGCAGGAAAGGATAAGGTCCATATCCAGCAGACACATAACCAGTGTGTTCATTTTCCCTGCATCTTTCCATGGCCTGGACAGCCTTAATTCCCGCTATTCAGCAACTATATGATTGTTACAGCTCAACGTGCACATGATGCAAAAGTGCATGGTACATTCCCAAACCTATTTGTGCATACATGCTACAGCCACTTGAAAAAAGAACCAAGGGATTAAAGCATTATAATACTGCAAACGGAACCATATCATAAGGTCTATCATCAACTTGCCTCTGTAACACTTCAATATCTATTCTGAAGAGATGATTTAACTTCAGGAACAAGGAAGAGCGGGAAAGTTGAAGAAGATGGAATTTCAGACTCTCTGTTGCTTTCCCAGATAAAGGGGGAAAAATAAAAACCCCAAACACCCTTGAATTTTACTGTGGTACAGTTTCTTTCATAACACTTTTACAGCCTGGTAAATACTCAAATAAACCATGTTCTGGGTAAGTCTAATTGATATCACTCTCTAGTCAGAAGAGAGACTATAGCTCCTCAGAACAAAACTGTTCTGTAAATGACTTGGAGCATCTGATTTCCTTCTGCCTGATTGTGACATGCTCACATGATATTCAGGATATTTGCTCATCTGTATTCAATTCTTTGCAATATTAATCCTTTGCTGTGTCTTTATGTCCCATTCTAGAGTTTTCTTCATGAAACCACATTGTTTGTTTCACCCAGGGGTGGCTGACCCACAGCTGCTCTAGATTCAGAGTGGGCTCAGTATGTTTTAGCGTTTCGTTTGCTTTTTGGTGTTGTGCTGTGATTCCTGATGGCTTTAAAGCATCAGGGAAGATGCATCTCATTGGCAAAGCAGAAGCTTCCAACTATCCTACTAGTGCCACTTGTGTGACGAAGCAAAATCAGATACAGATTACAAATGGGAGGCACAGGGGATTAGGATCATTAGCCTGCATCACCCACCGTGCCTCAGCAATAACTCATACGTTCCTGAAGGTAGCTTTCCTCCAATTCTATAACACAATATATGGGACACAGATGTTAGTCTTGCACATCAGGTCGCACAGCAGACGAGACCTGAAGCACTGCTTATAGCTGAGAAATGTGCACCTCTCCTCAGTAAAACACTGAACTGTGGATCTGCCCTTATCAGCCTGCATGAGTTCCACATGTCTTATCATGCCATGCATGCAGTGTCCCCTCATTCATGTCACAGCAGCCTCCAACTATCCCCCAAAGCCATGCAATTCATTTTTATAATTCTATGAACATAACCATAAGTATAACCCTATATAAATTACATTTTGCTTCACAGTAAATTTGCTCATCCTGTCTGCAAGTCTCTAATTCTGGTGCAGCCAGCTAAGGCACAAGTACTGACACATTTGATACCACAGGGCATTAAAAAATGGATACTTTTTGATTACTACATTTAATCAATCAAATTTACATTATTAAGCAAGTGTAAACACAACTGACTTCTAAATGCCCATCTAGTACATTGTTCTCACTATCTGATGTAGTTATTAGTATAAACAAAAAAAAGACACTGTAAGTTAGTCAGGGAGCAACAAGCCATGGAGAAATTCACATCTTGCACTGATTTCATACCCACACTACATGGCTTTTTGAGAAGCTAATTCTAATGAAAATTCTGACAAGACTACACTGTCTTCAAGAACCATAATGAAAAAGCAGCAGTTCCTGTGCTTGGTTTCTCTGTGCACAGAAGTAATGAGAGAACAGCAGAGTTGATGTAGGTAACTGAGGAGAATTTGGACTCTCAAGATAAACAGAAAAGTGTTTATGATTTCTTATGGTATCAGATATCTAAAGAGGAAATCGAAAAATAAAAGCAATAAGCAACAGGGAGATGATCCTATACTGTTCAGCTAAAACAACACTAGGATTATAGCATCTGTTATTCTACTACAGGAAAACTACCCCATACCATTCTTCCTCCCGCCTTTCAGGTGAAGTGAACAGAGATTATTCTGTTGCAGAGATGCACAGGGACTCACCAGATGACCCTAGAGCAGCACTTACCACAACTAGCTCAACACCAAGTTACCTGTCTGTCTTAGATTAACTATTCCCAATAATTTAGAACCCCATTATCCAGGCTGTACTGCAAGAGTGTGTTCAGCATCTCCTCTAGCCTAGCATTCCAGTTTCTTGTGGTCTCTTTTCCATTTTTTAGGAAAGAAATTTCTGTTCCATTTAATGAGCCACATATTCTCAACCACAGCATTCATTGCTCTGTGCAAATCTTTGCAGCAAATGTTTTCTAGGATCAACATGTCATCTTAATATAACTACCTAGCAGAAAGTGAAACACATTCTTGCTAGTTTTACATGCTGCAGAAGTGATTAGGTGATATCTCAGATGATTATATCAGTAATGATTCACTTCTAGCCAGAAAGGCAGCAAACTCTTTCAACAGGAATCCAGCTTGGTGGTAACAGAATGACAAGTTTGAACTTGTCTGAAGCTTTTCATGCTTTGAGCCTCGTTTATTAGCCCCATGATTTAAGCCTTGGTAGGTCTCACACAGAAATACTGAGGAGGGACAGACAGAGATAATTAACTCAGCTTCACAGTACTACCTACAGCATATTTTTTGTTCTGTCTCTGTAGAAGACTTACCAGAATCCACAACTGGAAGTTGATCTGCGAATTGAATTTGTTCCATGGTAACAAGTAAGTATCTGCAAACAAAACTGACTTTTATGTTCATGCTGTCTCCACTACAGTCTCAGAGAATAAACTGCTCAGTGTGGTCATAAAAACTCCACCAGCGTCAGTTCCTTTTCCAATGGATAGTTATTCCCAAAATGCATGTCAATCAAAATTGATTAGCCAGCCAGTCTCTGAGGTAAGAGCTGCACACAGCCACAGTTTTATCTTGTGCACTGCACTTCTTTCAATGTTCTTGTCTTTCTTTAGAATCTTTACAGATCTCCAGCCTGTAGCTAGAGTTCCTTCTATCCCTTCACTGATAGAAAAGCCAGTCTAGAGTTCCTCTTCTCTATCCCTGCATCCTCATGCTGTTAGCCACAGAACAAACTGATCCCAATGAAATAATTCTCTATTTCTGAACTGGATCGGTTCACTGATATCATTTATCAGGCACACTTATAAATTTATATGATCTTTCCAGAAGCAAAAGAGGATAACTAGTAACCATAACACCAGAACTGTTTTACCAGCCTTCCACTTCTTCACAGAGAACCAACTTTAAACTTATGTGGATGCATTTTATACTGTGAATGCTTCCAGCCCCACGCAGCAGGAACAAATACAGTGTTGTATTTCCATTACATATTCCCACTGCTACTGTCAAAAACTAGCAACAAGTTTAAGAAAGAGGTAATCTATTACATAACACAGTGCAATCAAGTTGGAACAAGAGCGGTTCAGACTTCTCCCTCCCTGATGACAGGCGCTGCAACAGGTTACCCTGAGAGGTTCTACAGCCTCCATTCTACTTTTAGCAGTAAGTTGGACTAGAGCCCTCTGAAGTCCTCTCCAACTTGAGTTATTCTACAATCTTATCATACAGAACAACCAAATGTATTCCTCTTCTTTATATAATGTTTGCTCTCTATCTTTACATGTACAACACTACTTATTCAGTGACAGTCATTGGTGCTTTGATTCTGTTGACATAACAAATATTCAGAGAAAACAAAATGAATTAACAGAATTGTTAGAATACAGCTTCTGGTGACAAATATATCATCTATAATAAGCACGAAGGGAACGAGAAGTGGAGTCTGGACTAGCAATGCATTCGAAGAAATATATTAGAAATCTAAATATCTACACCGACTTGTCATATATCATTTACAGACTGGCAGAAACAACAGCTGTCTTGATTTTCCACCAAAGCACTTTCTGCATTACCAGTTACCAGGATGGGGGGATGATAAGAAGAATCTCACATACATCTGATGGAAATAAATGTGCAGACTTCATACTGAATCAAATAGTATTTTTTTCTGTAAAAAACAACAGTAAAAGTGAAGAAGATAGCAAGAGAATAGTTGTTTTTTCATTATTTGGACTGAAACAGCTAATAGACGGAAAAAAGGGAGACAGGTCTTTACTCGATGTTACCTCTCTCTGTTGGAAGTGGAATTAAGAATGACAATCCTCCCAGCAGCCTCCTATTTCCCTCCTCAATACCCTATGCAGAGTTTAAAGGCCTTTCCACAGACTAAGATGCTGCCCTTGCCATTTTCATGGCACATTCTGCAAGAAACGCTTGCTTACACAGCTGAATAAAAGCCTCTCCACATTCACTTACAGGACACGGACAAATCTCAACCTACAGGACAAGCTATCCTGAAGAAACACCTTGAGTACATTTTCAGCAAAGCCAAGAATAGGGACATTACAAGCAGCAGACACAACATGCCATGCACTTTCAGATGCCAGGAAGAAAAGAGCTAGTAGTAAGTCTTATCTTAGATGCACCTTTCTACTACTGTGTGCTTTGCAAACACAGCTGGTTCCACTGCCTCAAGATGGAAAGAGGTAAAAATGAATCAGCATATCAGACAAATGGTGGTGGCACATCCTTGACATTGGAGGTCCTAAACCAGGAGTTTACTTAGTTACTTCAGCACACATGGACATAGAGGTCTGTTAACTTATGGTGGCTAGTCTAGAGCTAAACAGAGTGAGAACATGAGGCTTCCCCTTATCAACACCTCTGACTTAAAAAGGAGGGGGAAGGGGGCAGGAAGGGAGGGGTAGGTAGAATAGAAAAAAAAGTTTATATCAACCCTTGCATTTGAGGAGTCAAGCACAGTTTTACAGCTAACTCACAGATGCTGGACAGGAACTGTCTGAGGCTGTGACAGCTCAAAAGAAGCATCTTCATATAGCAGTTAGCAGAGACTCACTGACCTCTTCATTTCAGTAATAGCACCACATGAAGTGACTGAGCATACCCCCAGATTCTCTTTAAAAAGACTGCTAACCTCAGGCAAAATCCCATTTGTTGTTTCTCCTGCTTTTGCTGCATTCAACCCTAGGCAGCTTAGCTAGCAACCAAGGTCTGCAGGGTCAAGAAAAAAATACCTAACTGTTCTGTTATTCTGGAAATACCCACTTCAAAAGTTGTTTCTTAGGTTGCTTTCAAAGAATCTGCTTCGCTCCAGGGCTGTGAGCAGTCACAGGGTCAGGCAGATACTCACAAGGAAAGAGAGACTTGAAGGATGGTGTCAGGAAAGTATCAATAAATGAACATGGCTGAAAATACTTTTTGTGTGACTCTTTTTTTCAGTAGACCCTGTAAAACTAATATAGATTCACCATTAAGGATCCTGATACAGGATGTGGGTCTTCAATTCTCCATCTTTTAAAGACAGGAGAATTTAAAACCAAAATCCCAGCACAAGTGTAACTTAGGAACACTGAAAATTGAAGTCTATTCATGCTGAATGAGTATTTCTTAAAGAGAAAAATACTACTAGTAAGTGCAAGGAACTTGCGATCAACCAACCAACCAGGTTATCTTGTTTTTCAGCATAGGACATACAAAGAAAAACTTACTCACAGTAGTAGGCAGGTGGGACTTTCCTTTTGGTTTAGAAAGTTTGATGGAAGAAGTAGTAGTTCCAAAAACCTTCCTGAATTCTTCATAAATAGTTCTGAGAGCATATATTGTCTACATAAACTGCAAGCAAACCTTTGGCTCTTAGCAGACAAATTAACATCATTTTGCAAAGGAATCAATTAGTTTGCTATGTACAGAAGCCCACAGCTGCAAGCTAAAATAGTCACTGCTTTGAGAGAATATATTAACAAAACAAAAAATAAGGTACATGTAGATTTTCAGTTCCATTATATAAAAAAATTAGTGTGACTCCTTTTACAACTTGACTGCATTAGGGAAATATCAATACCTTTCTATAATTTTAATGATGTTAAAGGGTCAGTTGAAGTTAATGGAGTTGCACGATGGATTAATTCAGACCAATTAAGACAGCAAATTAATTGAAGGCTTCTCACTCTTGCACAACAACAACAAAAGAAAGTTTGTGGAAGCTTCAGTTGCTGCCTGCTCTACCTGTGTGCCATGAACTGTGGCCCCATGGCAGTGCTGGTTGAAGAAAACGTGCATGTGCCCAAGTTACTGCTGACATGGATAAGATTTGATAGGATCCTAAGAGATCAGGTTGGAATGCAGCTCAGATCTCCCATCGTTACTGGGGGAGCAGCAACCCTGAGCAAAAGGGTGCAATAGCATAGTAGTCATCAGAGGTAACAGTCTAAGCCATAATTACTAGATCCATCAGGCCTACCTGCTGGCAATCCCAGAAGGGTCATGAAAATGATGCACATAGATTCTGCTCTCCATTCTTTCAGAGAGCTGCCACCTAATTCCTTTCTTATCCTTTTACATCAGCTTTTACCCAATTGAGCTAACTCTGATCTTACGCAAGACAAGACGACTTTTGACACTTAAATGCTGATGGATTTTTACCCATAACAGCATCCAGGATTTTGTATCACTCACTAGAGGTACTACCCTACTGCCTAGAACCTGGAGCACTGCAGGCTGTATTCCCTTACACTGTTTGCTTCTCCTTGCACTTCACATTTATAAAGAGATATGCACCATGGTGGCCACGGTCCTGCCATGACTGCTCTACTTAAGACACCCTTCACACATCGATCTGAAGCACCACTGCCTCTGAAAAAGCACGAAATCACCATGATTTGCAGAACGTTTTCTTAATTCATATAACTTTTGGCCAATTTATACTTTGATGTATTTTACCAAGATACAATTAAAGTCGTTTGGAGAGACAAAAGAAGGCACAAAGTGAATTCAGAATGTCAAAATGGGTAGAACTTTAAATGACCAATTGTGAGAAGCTGTACCATATACCCAGCCTCTATAACAACTGCTTTTAATTGAAATATTTCAAGTGGGTTTTCACTGAATTTTAATTACCAGATGTTTATGATCCAGGATGTGCTGTGATTAGGTGGGGGTTTTGTTTTTTTTTTTCTTCTTCTTCTTCTTTTCCCCTCGATGGACATTGCCATGAGAACTACAGTGAACTGTGTTCCTCCTACTCCAGCACTCAGGCAGATACGCAATTTCAACTTATAAAAGGCAATACTTTTTCGGTGTTGTTCCTTTTAGTAACACAAATCAGGCCAGCTGGAGATGTTATTTCTACCCTGGAGAGTCTTGTGCAATGTTTGAAATTGTAAAGGGAAATAAGTGATTCTAGCTTTTATGATAACACAATTCACAGTGACTTCTCCTGGTATTATTTTTCCTGGGAATTGCTGCACACTGCAGACTAACGTAAACCTCTATGAGCACCTTGAGAGAAATATGCATTTAAGTTTACTTAGCAAGGTAAAAGATTACATTGAGAAGGGTACATTAGCATACACTAAGCAGAATAGAGCCAGTTCTCCACCATGGCTTCATTTTCCTCATGTATACGTGGACAATTGACTTTAAAATTCCTACTTCCAGTTGGTGTGAAGTCCTAGTCTTTACATTCCACCGAAGTCCAGACAAACACACACAAATTCCTTTGTCAGAATAACCAAAACCAGTTCTTCCTGGGTAACGTGAAGGACCATCTGAGTGACATAACTTCAACTAGTTTTTATAAAAAGTTTCCAAAAGCAGTTTAACAATTCTGAAAAACTAATTTCTCAAGCCAAAATGGAGTAAGCATCATAAGCGCTTTTGTGGTTTTGTTCAGTATTAGTTCATTTTAGATCCTGGGATAGATGCCACAATTTTAAAATGAGCAACTACAGTGAAGGCTTGTAAGCCTGAAGGAGTAACACTGACACTTCGCAGAATTCTTATGTCCTATGGACAATTTTATCATTCTAAATAGTCTCTGTAATGTCAGTACGCCCACCTGCCAGTTGACATTAGAAGTGTACCTCTCTCCTAAACAATTGTTGTTTGCAGACAGTAAGAATTATAGCGATTTCAAAATCCATGTGGAAATCAAATTGCCCCACCGCCTGCACTTTAATGTAGCAAACAGTTTTGAAAGGAGAAGAACCACGTTCCCTTTCCAGTAACACGCGTTAAAAAAAGATCTGTACATGCTGTCAGAGAGGGACGAGAAGAATTATTTGGAAATAGCAGTTGGAGTAAATGCTGCGTCAACACAAACATAACTTATTGCATCCACATATTATAACTGAAAGTTCTTTTTATAACCGATATTTTACTAAGTCCAAGAGATTTGACCGAAGCTAACTTAAAAAAAAAAAGTCACTTTCAGCTTACATTCCATCTGCAAAAAGAGTATAACTACACCTCAAAGTTCTGGAATATATTAGATTTCTAAGAGGTTCTAATTCTTCTTTCCTCCCACATAACACATCCATCTCCCTTTCTTTAACAATATGCACAAATAAAAGTGACAATAGAAACGTGGTAGGAGTAAAGGAATACAGGACACAAGTGTGGCTGGTGTGCTTTTTCACCCTTCTAACAGGGGAAAACATCTACATCCTAAATTGCTTACAGTTTATAGATAAAGAGTAAATGTTAAAGTATCAGTTAAAAAGTAATATTCCACACAGGAGAGACAGATGGTCAGAGGAATTATATTTGTTTGGTTTTGTTGCTGCTGGTTTTGTTGTTCGCTTATGGTTTTTAATATATCACACAGATTGTAACAAATTTGGATTAATTGTTTCTTAAGGGCTCTTGCTGGAAGGAAAGTCTCTGTTCTGTAAGAATGGAACACAAAAGATTTTTAGCTGTTTTCCTGAGTGAACATCTAAATTTAGAAATAAAAAATTGTTTATTCCCAACATATGTTCAACAGTTGTATTCTTGTGAGGCACTGAAATATGGAGAGAGCTGACAGAAACTAGTTCAGGAGACGTGTCCTACGTAAAGGATGAAGAATGGGGAAGAAGCACAAGGCATCTGTGTGGGAGCTGAGCAAGTGGGCAGACAAAGCTCAAAGCTTTAAAAGGACCATAAAAATGACATGCAAAAATAGGATATGAAAAAAAACCTAGATGGCTAAGAGTGGTGCAAACCACCCAAGTCTGTGAGAAGCTTAGAAACAGTAACCTCTCATCACACTCCTTCTGCAGTTCAGTTCCTTAATTTATTCTAGTCTGACACATTTGCTACTTCAGACTTCTCAAAGCAATCAACAAGTCTGCTGCTCAGGATGAAGATCAAACTGATTGTTACAGCTAAATGGTTGTTTGTCAGACTGCCAGGATGACTCTTTAAAAGAAATATATTATTATAATTCTGGCAAGTCCATTAACGTCACAGTCTAAAGTAAGTACAATGGGCGTTCATTTTTCTGTGTCAGTGTTAGGCATGCGTATGTACTCCTGGGATGAAGGATATAAGCTACTGCTGTAACTGTTCTGTTTTACTTCTCTCCTCTTCCAAGCTTCTTCCCACAGATGCACACAAAATGTGTTAGTTCTGCCCTGTTTTGCAGTCATATGCAGAACCATCAACTAAGATTAGGGTCCCTAGTGTGCTGTACATCAGTAGCAAGACACAATCCTTGCCTCAGAGAGCTCATAGGTTAAGTAGTCCAGACAGGCAAACGATAGGAGAAATAATGGAGAAAGCTAGAGATAAAGTTATTTGCCCAAGGTCACAGAGCAGGCCAGAACAGAATCCCTATCTCTCTTCCCTTCCTAATAGGTCACATTTCCTCTCGCCTTTGGCTAAACTTTCTTCTCTGCCTCTTCTCCTCAGTCATGAATAATTCAGTCTCCAGCTCTCAGGTCAAGATTGCTGTTCCCATATGGTAACATTAACTGGATAAGTCTTATGCTACCATATTAAAATTACTAGAAAGCATGGTGAGATGAAAACTTCTCAGCCATGAACGTTGCTACTCATGGCTTCTTTATCCATATGCATTTAGAATTGTTTGTCACTGATACTGGTGTAATTAATTTTGTCTCTCTCTGTCTGCCCATGGCAAGGACTTAATTTCTGCAATTCATAGCTTGAAACATGAAGAAATTCTGCATTCAGATTAGCTGCAACATTTCCTTTGCCCTATAAGTATTTTTGAATTTGTAGAGCTTACTGCAAATGTAGTAACAAAATTTAGTAGCATAAAGAAGAACTGTGAATTCTGCTACTAATAAAAGTTCATCACTTTTACATTTAAGACTGGATCATCCATCCAAATGACTTGAAGCCTGAAAGAAACTCAGATTAGTGACTTGCCCTAGATAGATAAATGAAATTGTTGTCTTGACACTAACTAGACTAAGTTACTGCATTGAATAAAGTTCACTGACCTGATTTCTGAAAGTGCTAGATACAGCTCCTGTTGACAATAACTGTGTTAATAAATTGATACTTTTAAAATGGAGGCTGTCCTTTACTAAATTACCCTAAATCAGTTTGTCAAAGAAAGTGTCCTTTGGCTACCTTCTATTAATTATAGTGTAACATCCAAAGTTAGTTGAAAATAACACACCTTAAGCCTTTAACAGAAATCACGATCACACCATCTCCTGCCATTATCTTTGTTAACATCCACACAGATACTGTATTTTTCTGGTTATGTTCTCTTAGTCTGAGGGGTATGATACTCGCACTGCAGAGCAAACTGCTATGTAATCTTATATCACCTCTTAAAAAAAATGGAGATGATGCAATGATTACTTATTGCTTCATTAAGGAAATGGTAAGAGTGCATTACACAGTGAGGATGAATAAACAACAACAATGGATTTCTTTCAGTTGTCCAAACTGATGGTGCATATCTCTCAGAGCAGACTTGAATCCCTGGGAATTTATGGGCAGAGTGGCCCATTAACCTCCAGTGAAATCTGCAGGATATTTAGATTCCTTTGCCTAAATGTCATGACATATTTTTTCGAGGAGAGGACAGTCTGAGTAAAGAAGATAATATATATACGTCAAGGTTTATTTCACTCTAACACCTGTGTAAATTACATGACCTACCTTTAGATGCTGAAATACACCATGACAAGTATTTCTTAATAGTATACTTTGTATAATAAAAATTTTAGTGTAGCATAAGAGTGCAGACCAGTGAAGAATAAATAGGTGGACTGCTATAGCAAATGTACGAAACCGCTCCAAATCAATCTAAATGACAGTGACGAAAATGCATCAGTGACATCTCAGTGAGAAGTTTTGATGCTGATGTGTGATGGCAATGCACCAATTTAAAGATTGTTCATCAACCTTAGGACTCTATGGGTGATGAAAGAGACCACAAACACCAAATGAAGGGGTGGCTGTCCCTTGGTCAGTAAACCAGATGAGATGGCACAGCTCTGTTAGGCTGTGTTTGGATATCGTGACTAGCTGGGTGATAAATAAATTCTTGGGTGCCAAAGAGCTGGCAGTTTTCTCTGACCACAGCATAATTCTTTTTTTCCAAAGAATGTTGCTTACAACAAATATCCCACATCAAAAAGTAAAGAGAAACACAGAAACAATAAGGCCCTAAAACCAAAGAGTCATGAATCTTGAAGCTGAACAGTGGCTTTACTGAGCAACATGTTATAAATTGGCTTGCACATGAGCGCAGAATCGGACACAATGACTTCTAGAGATAGTTCGGTTCCACATCATGCCACAGTTCTGTAAGCTGCATGTTTGGCCCCTCATTTAAAAGATTTGCCCTGTCTCTGTTCAGGTTCACATACCACTTCTCTTCAACAGAAGAGGAATGGAAAAAAGGCTTCAAAGGCAGAAAAATCCCACTATTTACTCATGTTTAAGTGAAGTGAATTTTAGAATAGGAAGTAGAAATAGAATGTAACAGATTTTTAAGAATCTATTTGTCAAAAAGTTCCTGTCATCTTTTCTGAAAATAATTTCACAAAGCGATAGTGGCTGTTCAGTTCCAAGCAAGTGAGACCTCAGCATCAGAAGCACTAAAGAGAGGACACTTCTGTGGGTGGTAGGGAAGAAGATATGTGGTTAACTTAATCACTGTTCACACACTGGATTTAGAAATAAAAAGAAAAAAAATCCATGCAGCCTTAATTACTTATCCTTAATCTAAAAGCCTCATATTTTCTACCATTTTCATTTAATTCAAAACATACCTTTTTTTTTTCAATAATTTTCCCTATTGCATTGTTTTTTGAAATCAAATAGCAGTGTGAGTAGACAGTAAATTAGTCTGTATTCATTCCAAAGTCAGGCTGAAAGATGGACTAGCAAGAAAATAAATATTTAGAAACATATTACTATAATAAGAAAAGTATTTCAGCTGTCTAATACTATACATAAAATTGAACTGGAAATGCAAGTTTAAGCTTATAGAATCTTATGTGCCTGATATTAACATTACAAAACAAGTAACGTCAGGAATTAGATAATAAAGCATAGGTGCTACATGTCATTTTTAACCTCTTGGCAGATAAAGTTGTGCAAAAATCTCCTTACAGGTAGGCACTGTACCTGTTACACACTGTACTGCAACTTGTCCTTTTCCACCTGCAACCATTTTCACCATGGTGCTACAACAGGATGCACAGTAGGATGTGCAGCAGCCATTTGCTGTGAGCTGTTCCTTAGTTTTAATTGAAGATTAACAAAAGTATCCTAAGTGAAATAGATCCTCTCCAGCTAGAGGAGGAGGAGGAGGAGGAGGAGAGATCTCAGAATATCCCCTACCACTACTGGACATTAGCCCAAGCGGACAAAGTTATAAGCAACACTTCTGGCAAATTAACTACTTTGCAGTGCACAGCAGTCAAGAGAAACAACCACCACCTACAGGAAGGACTTTTTAAGTACAAGCATACACTAAATTTCTCGTTGAAAGTGAGATGTTTGTATCACTTCTCTGACAAAGTCCTGTTCATGCACCTAAAAGGAACTGGATTCATCTCCCATTTTAATTGACAAATGCACAGTGATATCGTTACCTTCACATTCCTCAAAAATTTCAGAGGGAAACTAGTGTTAATTGGATCTAATGTGAAACAGATCTTGAAATCTCCAAAATGCAGTGTTTCCTGAAAGCATGTTAAAAAGCATCCAGACTCTTTCCACTAATTCAATTGATGCCAGCCAAGAAGACTCAAGACTTCCTTGGCCTAAATATCTTCAAATCTGCCTACTGCTTTACATAGCCAATTACTTTTCTCCATGATTCTCAAATTAAGTTTTGATCCAAGTAGTGTTTACACTCAAAAAACTCACTACAGTTTTAACACACTGATTGATGTAAAAATTTCTAATTTTATACCAGAAACATACATAAAAAACAATTTCTTACTTGTTTTAAGGCAGGTAAACAAATATCACATAAACACTTTTTTCACATCTAGATTAGTAAAACAGATGGAAAGACAAGCCTCTTACCTCAGCTTAGCTGGCAGTTGTTCTGACAGCGGACTGCAACTCCTGTGAACATTTTCCCATCACCTGGAAAAAATGCAAAAATATTTACTAAGGTAGGAAGAGACTAATTTCATACTGTTTACTAAGGGCATTCACAAAAAAACAAAAGTGACAATCAGGCCCATCATCAATCCCAATCCCAGTTAAAATTAAGTACTCCATTCCAAGTGCAAAGCACTAAGCACTCTTTAACATTAGGACATTTGATTCAGTGGTAGATGACATAAAATTAAAAAAAAAAAAAAAAGAAACCACACATATCCAAATCTGAATCACTTTAAAAACAGACTGAAAATGATTTTTTTCCAGAAACTGACTTTTTTCCAACTTTTAAAACATTTCTCCAGTCTATGAAGTAGTTTACATAAACAAACTACAATCTAGTTATAACCTTCGAAAACAAAGAATTAAAGGATGGTAATATAATTAATGCCAATGATGATATGTTTATGAAAAATGCATCTCAGCTAACTTGATGAGATTATAAATCTGTATTAAAAAGAAAATTGGTTGATGTAGTTAGAATTTTATGTGGATAAATTAGACCTGGTACTTCCTGAAATGTTGACTGAGAATCTCGAATGAAAGGAAGTCAATACATGTCATGTGCTAATCAAATTAAAAGCTGATTAACTGACAAATCTCAGTTGAAAGTCTAAGCAGAAAATCCTCATCAGGGGAGTAGAGTTTTTAATGGGTTCCTGCAGGCTCTACAAGCTTTTAATAATTTATTTTTTACAATTAGCCACCTGATGGAAAAAAATAACTAGTACGCTCGGGGAACGGAAAAAAATGGTAAGCAAGAAGCAGGGTGTGTCATGGATGCACAAGGCCAAATACCAGCGGAATCTAGTGCAACATGCCCTTTAACAACACTAAATGTAAACACAGGCAAACATTTTAGCCCACAGAATGCAGGGAGAGGGATTCTTTCTGAATTACTGCATCACAGGACAGCAGTGGGAGCTCTGACATGTTTAGGTCTTGCTTGTTCACTGCAGTTTGTCTTCTTACGGAAGATCAACTTCAGTTCTTTAACACATTTAATTTTAAATAGTTACTATATATCTGTGTGTGTGCATGCGCGCTTATCTAAATGCATATACATGTATATAGAAAAGGACGTTCTTCCTTGGGGTAATGAATATGCAAGGCAAAAGCATGCTATTTACACTAAAGGATTAACATGTTGCCACGGAGATCTGGATTCATTTCTGGGGGGGGTCCGAGTTCCTCACCCTTGCGAGGAATGAAATGCAACACCCCTGTACTCTGACACTCCAATGTGCCAGAATCAGTGACAACCAGCAATTCCTTCTCTTCAGTGAGTATGTTCCCAAAGGCTGGGAAATTGTATTTACAAAAAATACACAAGTCAGTTGAAGATAACAAAAACCCTCCATAAATCAAAATTCTGTTACTTAATTCTCAAGTCATTCTAATATTAATCTCTCTTACTATTAAACTTTTCTTTAAAATACCTAGCTTGAAGAGGGCCACAATCGGCCTTTTAAGCATCTCCAAAACAATCATTTACAAAACAGAGTAAGAAGTAAACCAAGCAAAGCCACAAGCTATGTGCAACTCTTGAGGCCAGCTGCCAGCAGAATGGTTAGAGCAAACGAGAAGCCATGTGAATGCACAGCCACTTCCCTCATCAGGTTCACAAACAACACAGGCAAATTGTTCTTCACATACTTTCTTTTCAGCATCATGTCCTTTTTTCTTAAATCCCAGTCATATGATAAAAGCAGTTGCTAGCAGAGAAAGTACTAAATTTGTATAACGAAGCATTAATTACTGTTTATGCTAGTCAATACTTTGGCGTAAGACCTTTTCTGAAATGTAATGACTGTCCTTTCCTCAGACAAGACAGTTTCATAAACAGCAAATCATATTACCACACTCGTCTTAAACCCAAGTATCGAAACAATTCCGACCATCTTTCTATTTAAGGGTACGTTAAAGTCATATTTCTCAGGTCTCAAAGACACATATATACACGTGTAGCTACCATTCTAAACAAAGCCCTTGCTTGTCAAAAATCTACAAATCAATGATAGATTCAAACTTGATATTAAATGGCACATATGCCTCAGAGATGACTATAGCTATTAGTGCTCATATCTAATATTCCAGCATCTCCTGTGGTAAATTATTCCCTGTAACTGAGAAGTCATTATGGCAAAGTTATTCAGTTATCAGACTTCTAATGAAGTTATAATCGCTTTCATTATACAATTGATTTGTCACAAATGCTCATATTACAAATATTATTGACCTCCTGCCACTCCTGTAATGTAATTAAAGTTGCACTTCAGCTTAACACATTGCCCTCCTGCGCTGCTGAACACATCACAGAAGCCACAAAGTATCTGCAGAGTCACATTTTTGCTCAGCAGCAGCGTGACACCTGTGGCAGATGTTATTTGGCCACTTATCCTCTGAAGTCTTACTTTCTCAATACCTCCTCTTGGTGTTTCAACACCCTACTCTGCTTCTTTATTTAGTCATGCTTCATTTACCCCAAGCTCAAAATATGTTTCCTATTCTGCAGTTTTGCTTTGTGTGCTTGCTACACCTGCACAAAAACCAAATTAGTTTCTTGCTTTTCTTTGCCTGGTATTTTTCTTCTTGATGAAGTTACAGCCCAATTGATTAACTTTCTATTTTTTTTCTGATCATTTAAACTCTGCTTTTAGCACAATCATTTTTCCCATTCATTTCTCTCTGGAGATTTTACTGAATCTATCTGGAAAGTTCAGAAGAACAGACGGAAGGAAATTCAAGTATACTACCATCGCTATTATTTTAGCAGCCCTGCCATCCAAATCTATTAAGCTTGGTAGATTTAGTGGGGCATTCTTAGCTTCAACAAGCTGTTATTCTGAAATAACAGGAGAGCTTTGTGAGTAACCTTTTGAAAATGAGAGCCCTAAAATCTAGTTTTGTTAATACATTTATTCAAAGTTGCTACTTTCATACAAATCTACACAAGACCCATCTTGTCTTTGTTTTTCTTGTTTCACAACTGAAGTTTAACTGATTGAGGCTAAAGTGTCTGCTAGCAACAGGGGGTTAATACAGTTTGCATATTGGCTTCTGAAAGTCTAGGAGGCCATTAAACTCTCCATCTGCCTACACATCACCTCCTGCCTCTCAGAAATGACCGCATTTTAAAAGCCATAGAGAATTAAAAACACAGAATGAAGAATTTCCCCCCATCTCAGTGTTTAACATCATTCTACCCTCTAGGACTAATGTGACATGATGAAGCATTAGAGAACTCGGGAAGAATAGTACTATATAAAAAGACATCCAAAATAGTAGAAATACTGCAGTGTGATGGTGAAAGTGCATCTTTAAGATAGTTAAAAGGGGAGGCAATGTCAAGGACAAGTAATACTGGAAAAAAAAAAATCTAAATACAGAAACCATTGAAAAACTCTAGAGGAAAAGTCTTGGTCAAAAAAAGTAAAAAGTAATAAATATTTTAGGTTTTTTGCATTCCCAGCATTTAAATTACTGAATTACTAAATGAGAAGGAAATAAAAAAACCAGAAGTTATGCAACATATCTAGCAGAGAATGGATGGATGGATTAATCAATCCAGGATCAACTAGCTGCTCAAATCACTATGATGAAACAGGTAGTGCTGGATTTCTACTGTGTAACAGTGGGTTTGCCCAGATTAGTGCATAATTTTTAGATCACTAAATGCTAACCCAAGTGTGTCTAAATAGTTTGCACTAACAAAAATAAAAGGCTTAAAACTTTTTCCCATAAAATAATGCTGATTTGGCAACCACCTTCTTGGAAAATATGAAATATCAAACCTAGATGGAAAGCCTGAGAGCCCAGGGGCAGAGCCGCATGTGCCAGGGCCTCGAAGCCCCTGGAACTCAGCTGTTGATGGAGACTCACAAGAACCACAAATCTCATGGCTCTCAAAACACAGAATCTATTACTATGCAACAGTCTGTTCAAAACTGCAGTACCATGAAGGAAAAACAGTGAGCAGGAAGAAATAGAAAAAAAAAAAAAGAAAAAGAGATAAATCCTACAAGTATCACTGGAAAGAAAGTAAGACAAACCAGAGGAAATACATGCCTTTGCATTTTGACATAATTACATCTAAAGTAACTAATCTTATATACTTTTTGTACTTTGTCTTTCAAGAAGAATTTCTACAAGAACAACCAATAATTACTCCAGCTCTAATTGCTCTTCGAAATATGCTTTTTTTTCTCCTCAGATTTCATGTTTTAATGTATTTTGAAACTTTAAATGCAGTATACAGCTGTGTTTTCTTACATTTTACCCAAGAAGGAATGACTGACTCTACCTGTCCGTAAACAATTTCTGCATTTGGTCAAGTTCTTCTTTTGTTCGCTCTTTGGTTTAGTAACTACTGCCATTACAGGAGACTGTCATTCTTCTTCCTTCACATTTTTGAAATTAAACCCTGCATGTTTAAAGACTATTTTTAACTCTTGGTTTCTTATTAATTAGCAGATATATAATAACACTGACAGCCACAACACAGACATAGGACCTGTGCTTTGCAGCTCCCTGTAACTCTTCTAGCGGAAGGAAAAAAAATCCCCCCTCATAGCTCTTTTTGGTCTTATAGCTTACTCTGCAAGATGCAACTTGTACAGACTCTGGAGTTTGGATAGCATATCGTCACACAACAAAGAGCCTTCTGCTGAACTCCCCACTCCAACTAATAAATGCGCATGCTAGCTGTGCCTCATAGTACACATACTGGAGTTTCTGTATAGCTTTACAATTATTATTTTTTAATATATATAAAGAATACTCTCCTAAGTGAATACTCTATATGCCTTTAAAATTGTAAGTACGAGCAATTAACTGAAGGATATAAATCTTCCGTTGCTGAAAGAGTAATGCATCTTCTAACTAATGGACTGCAAACGCTATAAAAACCTCAGGCTTATAGCAGTGTTCTCCTCCCTGTCCCCCCAGTGCTTTCCAGATAAATATCTAATCATTTGAAACCACAATTTCAATACATGAATAATCACAGCAGATTGCTGGAAGTAGATACTGATGTATTCCTACAAATATGTCCTCAATGGCTGTAGAACCCATTTAAACTCTTTATGCTTTTTGTGCATTTTAAGAAGTGCATTTTTAAAGTCTGCTATCAATGATCAACACATTCTAACATATAATTTTAAACCACCAGAGTTTAAATCAATTTGAAATTACCCTGGAATTGAGATGCGGTCAGTAGAAGCTATGGTCACCTGTTTTGGATACTACAATAACAACAAAAATCATAAATGTCATCTGAAAGCTTAATAAAATATTGCCAGATAATAGTTAAAATACTCCTCTAAGTAAGACATAGTAGTTATAAAAAGTTTATACTTGGTGATATCATTCAAAAAATATCAAGCAATTATAGGAGAGATAACAGCGTAAAAAAAGAGAGTCTGAAACAAATTATTAGTTAACTTCCGTATTATCCATCCTCCTGAATAAGCAAGACACCTTGCTGACCCCACTGAGGTTTTAGAAAGCAAGCAAGCAAAGCCCAAGAAACAAGTTGCATTCCAAGTCTCCTGACATATTGAGCCTATTGCCCCCAAAAGGTTACAGTAACCTTTTTGTTTAAAAATGAGAAATCAATATATGCTTTTTTATAAGGCAGACTATTTGGCTTGGTAGGGTGTGTTTTGGTTAACAAGGAGCTAACCAATTAAAGTTTGAGTAGAACGTGTTTAAGTGACTATCTAACAGCAAAAGCATTCCAAGCAAAATGGGTTTTCTAACACTACATCAAACTTTAAAATACTTATATGTTTACAGATAAACAGTACATAAAATAAGGTGCCTCACAAATGCTTAAAGGAAGGAGAGGTTTTCTACTTTGTCCCTGCTGACTGTGCCAGGCTTCTATTATATCCAGAAAGTGATAAGCTTCTGCTGAAGTGAACCTGTGGTTTCCTCTAACAATTTCATGATGACATCGTGATCGTTAAGACCTTTCACAGGATCCAATATGAAGCACCTCTGAATTCATTTTGTTAATGAAGGATGCTGCTGGACTGAGAGCAATGAAGCGGGACAAATGAAATATTCATGGCAGAAAGTGGTTCTCAGAGGAGCCCTTGCAGATTTAAAACTCACACCAACATCCCAAAGCCGGAACTACAAATGGGCGGCAATATGAAGCTTAACTGCTGAACAAAAGCAGAATTAAGTGCTGGTCAGTATGTAATTGAACACAACACACTGCAATACAGGAACTACTTAGTAATAAAGATGGGCTGTTCAGCCCCTAGAATATTCTGTCAGAGGTTTATCATCCTGAACACGTGGCTAGAACTCCAGCACATTATTTACTGTGTTAAAAAAAAACCAAACAAAACAATAATAAAGATACTGTTGGTACAAAGGCAGATTGCATCCTGTACTTATAGATGCAGTTTGGTAAGAGGTATTTTGCTAAAGAAACCACTTGGTTAATGACATCATTAACGAGAAATAATAGTTTACTGATACA
Organism: Coracias cyanogaster; assembly: GCA_033124195.1. NCBI lineage: Eukaryota > Metazoa > Chordata > Aves > Coraciiformes > Coraciidae > Coracias > Coracias cyanogaster. The sequence goes on along the minus strand of JAVSBS010008822.1, from coordinate 6,012 downwards.
CACTGACTGGAAACTGAGAGAAAGAGGGAACAATAATCTTGTTAGGCTGCCATTATATCGGACAGTTCCTCATCTCAGGAAATTTACATATGTTTGTAAAAAACCGTTTTGCATATACAGTGAAGGGGGCTTATTTGGCTTTCACAAAGGAAACGCGATCAGCATTGTATGAAAACAGGAACATTGTACCAGTTACAACTTATATGAAGTCTGACTGTTTGACTCAGTGCTATAGCTCCCAGCCTCTTTCCAGATAGAGATGTGTTATGACACTCACAAGAAATGCAATTGTTGGTTTCCCAAGTTTTAATGAATTAACAATGTCATTTTATGCAGTGCTTTCATTCCCTACTGTGTGCCTTCTGTGACACATACCAAATCAATTATTGTTTTTGAGAAGACTACATCTGTTAAACGTGAAAGTAAAGCAAAAAGAGTACTTAATGTATTTGTCATTATAAGACATCTTATTTTATAATACAAATTTTTACTGCATTCCAATCTGTAAACTCAACTATTACTGTATGAAATTCATTTAAGTGTAGCTATATGAACAGAATACTTGGAAAAATTAATACTTGAATTTTACTGTCATGCAATAGTCACAGCTCCCAACTGGATGATAAAATTAGGACAGAGGAGATACTTGCTTTTCTTGACAAATTTAGAAATATTGGTGGTTGTGACCTAAAGCTGACTGAAATGGGAAGCTTCTACTGATTTCCTTCATTCTCATTCAACTTCGTATTTTATTTTCTGCATAGATAACTCAGTTAAAGAAAAAAAAAAAGAAAAACAGGAACACAAGAAATATGCAGAAGACAAAAGAAATGGGATTAACTAAACAGCTCTAAGAGCACGTGGAAAAGCTCCTTCAGAAAAGGATTTCACCTCCGTAGAAATAGAGTACCGTGGCATCAAATGCTGGAAGATGGGGGCTATTTCACTTCAACCCTGGGTCAAAAGGAGGTGCTGAGGCATGGGCACACACGGAAGGACTCCAAGCCCCTGCCTTACTTTACATCCCTCTTTGCATAGAGCCTAAACTCAAGTCACATATCATGAGAGATCACATTTATTGACTATCCTAAGCCGAACTTCATGTCAATAAAGGCAAGAGTACTCATATTATACACAATCATATTCTGACCTGTATTTAGTTTATAGGTTTGGACTGGCTTTTGATGTGGGTTTGTTTTGTTGGTGGGGATTATACCTTATTACTGAATATTGCAGATCCAATAGAACGCATTTGGAGTGCCTCCACAAGTGTAACAGAATGCTGAGAAGAGATCTGGGGCTGGTGAGATGGGCTGGATTGTGCATCACATGATAATTTACCATTTCTCACTCTTTTCCAAAAAAAGTATTTTAAAAATTGACCTTGTGCTGGAAAAATAAAACCCTAATTAGGGAAAAAACTCAAACCAACTTAAAAAAAAGAAAAAGAGTTCAGCACTGACCCCTATCAGGTGTAAGAAACTGATACTCAACCATAATGCTTACTCCAAAGCCATTTTCATAGAGACTGGTCACAAAACTGTAAAACTGAAATAGATGACCCTGAAGATCATGCTTTTTAAATAAGAAGAGAGAGACTGGGGGGAGGGAAATAAATTTAATAAAGTTAATTTTCTCCAATAAAATTAAAGCAATCCCATTTTTAAAGTAAGCTGTACTAAGTTTTTAAGGTCTGCTGCTCTTAACAACACTAAGTCAACTAAGCACATCCTCCAATTTAAAGAAAGCTTGGTAGGTAACATAGGAAGTCATCTGTACATTTCTCATGATAAACAGGACGTTTCCGCTGGTACCAGATGGAAGAAAGACCAAGGTCATCAGTTTACCCAGTAATGTGAAGCCTTGCTGGGCAAACAAGTCTCAAGTTTGTCAGGCAGAAATGAAAGTGAGTGGTCAGTCCGTTTCTCCAGTTCACCCATTCTCTTAACAGCCACATCTCAGGCAGTTTTAGCCTTCCCTAGTGCACCTGACACCATAGAGAAAAGTATGCTGCAGAGACAGGCGTCCAACTCCTTGACGACTGTGAACATGTCTAGCGGACACGTAATAGCACAAAACCTACTTCTACAAAATCTCCCTACTACCTGAACTAGCTCCAGCACAGGATAAAAAAACAAAAACAAAAAAAAACCACACCACACAACATAATGTGAGATGCCAAATAGAGTAGGACTCAGCCACTTCAGAGGGAAATGTGCACATTTTCTTGTGTGCTTCACAGAAGCTGCAGAAAGCCTCCTGGTTTTCCTAGTAAATTGGTTCCTTGTTCTCCCAGTTTAAGGGAAAGGATTCCAGGTTTAAGGACTAAGGAGCACTGGTAACAGACAGTAATGGGAGATTGGTTTTGAAGAATAGGGCCCAAGCTCTGGTGCCTGCCACCAGCTAGAATAGACTAACAACAGGCTCGGAAAGCTACTGTTCCCTTTGGCTACAAAGAGGTGCACTAGCTCAAAGGACAGTATATCCCTTACAATTCTGCAGCAAGATCTCCTTCTGCAATGAGAAGTATTAAAGGTCTGCTCATGACACTGCTACACAAGAGAACCCACAGTGTTGGGAGGCAATGTTGCCTTGTGCTTCTGCTGCTGTAATATCAGTGCTGGAAAAGAACATTTGTGAGGATGAATGGCTGAAGACGGGTAATGGCAGGGACTTGCTCCAGTGCCAGCACTGAAAGGCAGCCAGTACTGTCCTTGAAGCCTGTAAATGGTTCCAGCAATAATGACAAAAGAAGCTAGTGGATGCTGCTCAGCCACACCGAAAACCAAACTTGCAGCGCTTGCTGACAGCAGCCCACAGCCAGATGACTGCTTCGGCAAGAAGAATGCTACTTACCTGACAAGAGCCCCGGTGACCCCAGACACTATCATATCTTAACCACAGTCATAGAAAAGCTTAGGCACAGCACAGTTACAAGATGACTAAAAGGACAGTGGTCTCCTTGCCTGACTCAGATTTGTGCTAGAAGTTTCTGGTGCTGCCAGAGATGAAGCTGAACAGTCAAACCTGGCCACATCACATATTTGAAGGCACAGTTCTGGCGTCTGAGATGTAGACAGACTTCATCTGAGACTTGAATGGCTTGCACACATCATTTCTGTCACGGCCAGGGCGTTACAGGCTGTGATCAAGTGCAACCACCACAACCAGCACACAATCAAGAGGAAGCTTCGGGTCAAGGTAGGGAAAGAGCAAACAGGACAAAACATTTGCTGCTCCACTTAAAGAGTTTCAGAAGCAGAGTGCTCCATTTCAGATGGGCAGGAGAAAGGAGCTGAAATCCCATCTTCCATACCTCATACATATATGCAGCAGGCAGGAAGAAGGAACAAAGACACACAAGGGGTGGCTGTATGGGATGACATAAGAGGAAAAAACCTTTCTAGTCTGAAGTAATTAGGCACAAATATACTCATCATTAGAACAAACGTGGACACAAAGAAAAATTGCACTCCTTAAACCAACGTGCAAGCACCATAAAAGATATTCACCACTCCAAAAGAATATTGCTACAGCCCCCTGGTTAACAAATGTGGACTGCTGCTGAGATGTACCATTTAGCTATCTCTTTGTGCTGTGCTACCTTGGGTGGTTAATTGGATTGTGCCATGGCATAATTGCACACAACTGTTCAGTGTAAAATCCTCAGTTACTGGAATGAAAAAGTTTTAGAAAAATAAAGAAAAACTCTGATAATTGTTTTAAAATATGTTGACAAGATGCTTTTGCTTCCACTCCGCTGAGCAGACTTCTGCCTTTCTTCTCTGCTGTAAACTCACACTACCCAGCATGTCAGTTTTGTGCATGTGACAGCCAGTCTTTTCACTGACAGAAGACAACAAGCTTAGCAATGCAAGACAACAATATTAGATTCTAGTTGCTGAAGTTTCAAATAACTTCTTTGTTGAGACCCAGTAACTGTTTCCCATCTTTCTTCTAGTAAGTCACAGCTGCCTACCCAGTTTCAGGTTTTTTAGGTTAGCCTAGTAGTTGTCACAGCACATCGACACCTTACATAAAGAAAAACATTTAAAATACGCATGCATTAAGTAATTAATTGCTGAAGAGGATCTAAAGCCCCAGGAAGCTGTATGTATATTGTAGAGACGAATGAGCAGACAGAATTACTTACAAGGGGACCATGTTTAAGCAGTTGCTCTTTGCTGACCAGCAGTGAGGGAAGCACACCAGGACCACTGCACTGCAGCGCAGTCACCACCAGCTCCATTCCCTGGATCTGTGCATACTCCTATTCTAAATTATGTTTCACAAAGTCAAACCCACAGAAAGCCAAGGAAGCTGACAAAAAACTGGGAAAATTGTTCAGCATACGGCCATAGCTATATGGCATGCAATCCCTTTGTTACCAAAGTGCACAATTAGTTCACCTCAATCTGTTTAATGCTTTTTTTATATTGACATTTACATCCCTGGACAATCAGACACTGCTTAAGTGATTCACTGTGTTTGCTGGCTGGAGTCAATCTTGCTCCGTTTATCAGTTCTAGGATTTTCAGATCATAAAGATCACCAAATGAAAACTATATTTAGGTGTTGAAGAGTATTTGTTTTAAAATAATTTATATAATTACCCAAAACAAAGAACAAGCACTTTCCTGAGCCTGTTAAGTAGAGATAAAGTTGGTATCTTTCTCTCTTTGAACCTTCTCACAGTTCTAAATCTCACCGGCACCCTACTGTATTTCTTGTACACTTCCAATGAATAGTGCAACCACTTCAGCTGCTTCCAATCGAGGTAATTTAAGACACCCAACCAGCACTTCGATATTGCAGAACAAAGTACCTTCAAAACACTGTGTATTTGTAAATGCAGGAGATAAGCATATGGAAGGGAATACATAACAAGAAGAAAGTAAAAGCAGATTAACTTTATGGATTATCAGGTCATTTCAAGAGCGATTGATATCAGAACTGTATTCTCACTAATTCTGAGCTATGTTTTGGCTTTCTCACTTGTTGGGAATTTCCATTCATGCTAGGATGTGCTTGGTGCACTACAAATGAGATGACACACACAGTGACCTTTGCAAATGTGATATTGTTACATAATTAAAAAGCAGTAAAGCATATGTACTTCTTTGTCTGTATTGCCGTCATCATTGTTCGTTTACAGTTGCTAGAATTTAATTAAGTGCAAAGATAACTTGATGTTATCTGGCTCAGCAAAAATTTGATTTTTTTCCCAAAAATATTGCTACATCGTCTAAGTTTATAGTGGAGTAGATGGCAGCTACTTCTGTAATTCAAGCATATAAGTTAGTTTTTTAGATATGGATGCTGTTATAATTAATTAGATATTCTGTATATGGTTTTTCTTCATCAACTAATTTATACATAGATTAGGGATGCTTTATTATGCTATTACATATTTTACATATGTAAAAATATATTTGATCTGAAAGATGACAACTTGCAGTTAAAATCAAGAAGATAATTAATCTGATTAACTTCAAGTTAAGTCAATAAAAATGCAGCAAAGAAAAATAATCCCCATGCCAGGATTATTAGCCAGCAGTGATCCTGCTGGTAAAAATGTTCCAGCAGAGTACTACAATAGTCACGGAGCATTGAGTGATGTTAGCTCTTACTTGAGTTTCTGGGGCTTTTTTGTGGTTTTTTTTGTTCTATACACAGTCTGCAATGCATCTTGATGTTTTACATTACTGATTCTAGAGACAGTTTCTAGCACATGTTAATGTGTGTTCTAGGAAAAAAAAAAAGTGTTTATAATATGGACACTGAGAAGCGCTAGAAGATGCATCTGACTGTGGAAGAAATCCTTTCTGTTGCATGATGTAAGGTCATGTGGAAATTACCCATCCCACATGTTTTCCATGGGGCATCCATCTTGTTTGGCAAAAAGGGAAGAAATTAAATTTTATTGGAATAGTTTTAAAGTTGCTGATAGTTTACTCACCCTTGGGCCATCCAAAATGTAGATGAGTTCATATCTTCATCAGATTTGGATAA
>JAVSBS010008820.1:32652-55755 GCA_033124195.1 Coracias cyanogaster | reverse complement strand
CTTAGGTTTTTTTATGGAGGTAAAGAAAATACCTGACTTGCTAAATAAAGGCTGTAGTATGTTTTTATGATGTACTTGAGTAACACATAAAAGGTGCAAAATGTCAATTTAGAGAGGTATACGCATGTAGGTGTACGTATTTTCTAAGTGTGTGTAAAAGACACTTGTTGTTTTAGACTCTACAATTCTTTGAACCACTATGTTGTCACTCCATATCCTTGGTGGCTGCATTTTTCTGTTTGGATCCCAAGATTGTGTAGTGTATGTAATTCAAATGGAATCTTTTGACAGATTAAAGTTCACTTTGCTTTCCCATAACTAGTGGCTATCAGACCAGCGTGGGAGGACGTAGATTTGCTGGCCCCAGCACTGTGAGATACCTACCTCCTTTTGCTAAGGGAAGCATGTGGAGGGGGTTGCACACTACACAAAGGCACTAAAATAATGTGGGCATGAAGACAAAAAAAACCAACAAAAAAAATCCTTGTTGGAAAGCAAAGCGGATATATGTGGATCTCAGATGAGCCTTAGGTTGAGTGGGCAGACTGCCCAAATCCACTCTGATTTCCCAGAGTGGTGCTACTGGTCTGCCAGATGAGAGATAAAATGAACATTTTTCCCCAGTGCTCCTGTTTGGAATGAGACCTTCCGTTTTAACTTTCTCTTTGAGGAAAAACGGTCAATTTAATATGGGTTTCAGTTTCTGGTCTATGAATATCACTGTGCTCTGCATAAACAAACACTAATATGCAAGAAGGGTCTTGTTCTTTTTCGAGCTCTTCAGAAACTGAGTGGTATTCAAATTAAGGATTATATGAAAATAATCTTTCTTGTTTATGTATGTAGATGTATGCAAAATAAACTTTCTGAAGGGTTTTTAAACGATCATAAAGCATATGAACTTTGTCTAGTTCTACTTTACATATTATTTTAGACCTTGAATGAAATAATGAGCTGATAGTAGTTTGCCATTACTCAGTGTATAAACAGTGGTATTGTAAGAATTAGGTTTACTTGTGGTTGCACATAAAATCATAAAGCATTCAATTCAGTTAATGTTTTGCTTATTTTGTTAATGTACTCCAAAAGGTTTATTTATTATTATATTTTAATGCAACTGCAAAGCTTAAGCAAACAATAAAAATACATTAGTGTTTTGAATTGGGGCTTATAAATGGACAGACTGTTGCTTTACATACCTTGAACGTGTGTACGATAATTTAACTGGGTATTTTATATAGTAACTTGGCAGAAAAATAGCATAGATATGTACCTAAAATGTCAGGTTGTGTAAGTAAGTGCATTAAGCTTTTGTTAAACAGGGCTCAATTTGTTCTTAATACATAATCACTGTAAAAAAATCTGGATCCTGATCCTCAGTAAAGCTTCACCTAGAAATTTAAAGGAGCTTTTAGACTGATTTGGCTGCTATGAGGAGATAAGTATTTGAGAAGGAGGAAGTGGCATAGCTAACTGTATGCTGCCCCGAGAGTGTTTTCATAGGGGCAAAGCCAGAATGTGGATGTCTGCAGTAACCATTTCTCTGGGAAATCAGGGTAAAGTCGCTTTGAGGAGTCTTAAAACCCACAATGACCCCCAAAAAACTGTAAAGTAACTTTTAGTGTGGAAGAAATCCCAAGCCAATTATTAATATGAATTCAGAAGAAGATGGGGTTTGGGGAATTACTAGGTTTAGCAAGGTGAAGGATAAATTTCAGGAAGCCACAGACATCAGCTGGAAGAAGGGGATATTTTTTTTTCTGTGAATCCGTTCACTGACTTTGTGTATAGGCATCCGTTGTTGTTATCAAGAGAGAGAATAACAGACTCACTGAATTTTGAAGGGACTGTTGGACATGTTCCAGACCAGCAGTCTCCAGACTTTTTTGATTGTGCACCAGCAAAATGTTTTGACCATGCACCCCTGATATGTGTATGTTTATTTCTTTACAAATTATATACGTATACACTGTACTAATATATTATGTGTATTATAAAAATACACAGGAATACAAATTTCAAAAGGATGAGATAAAATGAAATGAACACTATTTAATAAAAAAAATTAAATTATTAATGATAGAAAAAACATTTTCTTCCTACACCCGAGTGGGTTGCCTTGCACACCCTCCACTTTAGAGATCACTGATTTAGACCAGCTTTCCTGCTCAGAGAGGGGTAAAGTAGAGCAGGCTGCTCAGGGCTGTGTCCAGCCAGGTTTTGTATATCTCTAAGGATAAAGACTTCACAGATGCTCTGGGCAAATATCCTCACAACCCTAACCAAAACCCCCAACAACAACTCCCTTCTCCTCCCTTTTTTTTTTTAAACTGGAATTCCATGTATTTCAGCTTGTGCCTGTTGTTTCTTGCCCTTTTATCGGGCACCACTAAAAAAACTCTGGCTCTGTTGTCTGTGTTCCCTCCCATCAGGTATTTATACATAATGATAGGATCTCCTGCAAGCCTTCTCTGCTGGAGGCTACAAGTCCCCAGCGCTCTCAGCCTCTCTTCGTATGATGGATGCTCCAGACTCTTAATCAACTCAGTGGCCCTTTGCTGGTCTCACTTTGGTATGTCTGTGTCTCTTTTGTCCTGGGGAGCCCAGCAAGGACACAGCACTTCAGGTGTGTCTGACCAGCACTGGGCAGTAGAGAAGGATCTCCTCTCTTGACTTGCAGGGGATGCTCTGCCTCACAGCCCAGGATGCCGTTGGCCTTTGCTGCAAGGACTGGCTCATGTTTAGCTTGTCCTCCAGGACACCCAGGGCCTTTTCTGTGAATCTGCTTTCCAGCTGGTTAGCCCCAGAGTGCCCTGGCTGGTTCTTCCCCAGGGGCAGGACATCACTTGTGTCTTTTAATTTTTTTTTTTTTAACCTCCTAACTTAATGAGATTTCTGTAGGCCCATTCCTCCAGCCTGTCAAGGTCTCCCTGAATGGCAGCCCTACCTTTTGGGTTATCAACCACTCCAGCAGATGACAGTTTGCTTTTGGACACTATCCTAGTACTACGCTTTAGGCTTGTCTAGTGCAGATTTCATGAACCTGGTGTCAAATGAAGCCATAGAATTTAACATCTTCTGAATTGGATGTTGCAATTGTTTACTTATCAACTGAGTTGGTGAGCCACCATGGTGACTTACGGCAGTGAGCAATCGGTAAGACTGTTGAAATGTTAAATACACAAAAGGGTCCTACCTCTAGATGAGTATGTGTACAGTCTGTCTTGTGAACATTGAATTAACATGCATGAAAGCTTTGCAAGTGAGAATTAAAGTTGATTATTTTTGTGTAGACTTCTTGTTATTAAAGGAAGATTTAAACATACTTTATTCATACTTTGAAGTGGGACAGGAAAGAGGTTATTTTTTTGTTTGGATCAGTATAAAAAGACGCTAAACTTCATTTGGAATTTTCTTTTGCATTCACATATTTGCATATGGTTTTGGATAATGTGAATATAGGAGTGAGGCTTCAACTGTGATTTCCAGTTAGAAACAGTTTCTGTTAATGATGATATTCACTGTTGTCTTGACAACTGTATAAGCTAGAGTGAGTAATAATCAAGGTTCTTTAATATGGTCTAGACCCTCAGATGTATTTGACAAATAGTTACTATGTCTGGGGAAAATCCAAGAAAACTGCAGTGTAAGAATTTCCATGATTTCACAAGTGTTCATTAGTTTGCAGAGTAAAATTTAGGGATTTAAAAAACATGTGAACAAAGCAAGTCTGCAGCACAAACTACAAAATCTCTTTTAACCAACTTGTTAGGGCTCTGGGCTGAGATGTGGCAAATACAGGTTCATATCTGAGGCAGGTCTGAGGCAGGCAACCTGGTTTTCCTCGTTTAAAAAGCCACATCACAGAGCTGAAGAGTTAGAGAAATACAGGCATGAAATATAAGGAAAGTGAGAACGATGGAAAATGTCATGTTGAAAGCATGCCTGCTTTCCTGTGTTGTTCTTAAGCTGTTGTGAGAGATGGGACCAATCCCAGGTAAGTCGAAAAAGAAGGTGAATGAGGAGTAAAGATAATGGCTTCTGGGTGCCTGATCCAGGTCTCAAGGATCATATTTTCAAAGAAATCCTTCATATTCTGGGGAGGTGGAAGTCTTTGGAGTAAATTCCAGTGATCCAAAGTATCCACCAGCCTTGTGATTGGTGTGCTTATTTAGGGCTGAGGGAGTAAGTTCAAATTTCTCTTCCACGTTCTTCTGTCTTTATATTTTTCTCCAGCGCAATCATTTGACTGATGCTTGGAGCATGTTTTTAGGGGAGAAATAAGTGATTGCTTCATATGTAATTAACAAAAATATTATGCTGCTTCCAAAGGGTAACATTATACCTTCTTGGGTGACCAGCGCATTTCCCTCTCATGTGTCTCATCACCAATAACCAAACACCACCTCACCGCAGAGGGCATACTAATTAGGTAAATGACTTTCATATATAGGCTTGTTAGTTTGGACCCTTATTTAGACTACATATGGCTTAGCCATGTTCCTTAAAAAACCCCAAACTAACCTGCAGAGATGTTCTCAGACTAAAAACTGTGGAATTTAGGGACTAGACCATGCTTCTGTTAGAATTTATTTTCTAAGTATGTATCTTGACAATTTTACAAATTTACCGTATTATTAATAGGATATGGAAAAAAACAGATACTGCAGAATGCTAGTGGTGCTACTTACATTTGCTATTTCACAGAAATGCATGCAGAATATTAGAAGCACTTGACAACTTTTAGTAGTAGTTCTATAGTAAAGAGCTATGTGGCTAATAGAAATGAATTTAGTTCTGTTTTGTGTGCCATTTTGAAATCAGAACTTCACTGTAATCCTTGGTGCGCATTACAGGTCAAAGAGATTGTCAACATCACTTCCGTTGACCAAAGATGAGCCACGTAGCTTCACGGTACAGGACAGCCCCGTGTAAGGATAGCTATGACCAAACAAGCTGCTTACCTGCTAGAAGCTGTTTAGCAACATTAACAAGGTTCTGTGTTCATGCAATTTTACCTTGCTTTTTGTTGGCTGATGGACTCCCGAGTCACCCACTAACCACCCTGTGGGGGCCTAGCAGCACCTGGGATGTATTGCTGAAGTTCTTGCCACAACGGAATAATTTCTGTCTTCAGGCAGACACTGTGAAGAACTGTAACACCAAGCACGTATAGGAACCTGTGACATTAATGTAATTATTTTTGTGGTAGTTACTAGAACTTGCTTTGTCTTTTTCTATCATTTACATGGAGAATTAAAGCACTTAATATTTCATTGTGCAATTAAGAGATAAGATTCTTATATACGCCAAGTCCATGGTTTGAAGTCACAGGATGACTCACACTGAAGATTCATGGATTCATAGAATGCCAAGTTGGAAGGGACCTCAAGGATCATCTAGTCTAAACTTAAATGTAGTTTTAAGTGAGATGGGCCAGCACCCTATCAAAAAGAGTCTTGAAACTGTCTAATGTAGTTAACAATTGCAAGTTTAACTGACCTAGAGTTATGCATCAATGATGGTCATGACTAGCAGATGTAAAAGGATGTTGAATTTTTTTTGTAATTTTTGTAATTCTGATTGGCAATGTAGGTTTGCAGTTACTTTACATGAGAGGACTGAATTATGCCTTGTAGCGTATATAAACAATATGTACATCTAGAACAAAAGCACTGTTTCAAAAACAGTGGCTCGGTTTCCCACAACAGAATAGCAAGCAATATAGTAAAATAGCAAAACACCAAACAAAATTCATCGTTTTGGAAACTGCGTTACAATTACTACTTTTGTTGATATACTGAAGTGTTTAGGCAAGATCTTACATGAATGTTGTTGGTAAAATCTTGTGTGTTTTTCATACTTGTTCTTGTATGTATTACAGAGTATGGTAAACACATCGTTACTGTGTTCATGTATATCATTCGCAAAAAAAATTTCAGAGAGGAGAGGAGACAACAAAAACCACTCTTCTCTTACTTCAAGGGAGGAGAACCTGTTTTTGCTTTGGAACCATTTAGTTTTGTGACTTAAGAATTGGATAACAGTCAAAATGATGCTTTTTAGCAAACTGCAGGAGATGTTGTCTGATTTGGTGGTGGAAGAGGTTTTGAAAACCACTGTGGCAGATGGCTTACCACAAAGACTCCAAAGATGGCATGCAGTGGGTGCAGTGACATACCTTTCAGTGACTAATAGCCACTTGTCTGCAAACTGTTAGAGTAAAAAATTACACTAAAGAATCTTGAGTCCACTCTATGGGCTCCCCCTTTGTTACTTTTTTCAGATGCAAGGTTTTAAAATACTTCTGAATTTATTTTTTGCTATGATTAACAATCAGGCAAAAATGCTTGGGATTGTAAGACAATATATACAATAAGGACTAGCATTCTTAAGAATACCTTAGTTGCATCTGCCTATACGCTTTGAAAAAGGTTTTGGTTTGTTCTTTTTTTTATTTTATTTTTTTTTTTTTTTAAGTTTGGAGATGAGTGAAGGAAAGATACTGATGGTCTTGCCATGAGCCATGGCTTTTTGTAGATTATAGGCACTTGCTTTTATGTTCCAGGTCTTTGGGTGGTTTTGTTAGAAGGTGGCTTATACCATTTTAGAGCATGACAAAGATCTGAGACATACACAGAAGTTGGGTGTGTTGGCAGCTTTGGCAAATGAGACTGATGTTTTAGTTAAAGCTGTCGAAGCTCTTGGTGTTTTAGTTGTAAGTCATGAATTTAATTTCCACTGTAGCCAGCCTATTGAGAGTATGACATTCCACATATATTCAAGAAACCCCATTTCCTGCAGTAACTTTTGTCTACAGTCAGAAAGCAGTCTTCCTTTACAAATACTATTTTAAATGTATCCACACTTGTTTCTTTTCAGATGTTTACTGTAGTTCTCAAAAGCTTCAAAAAGTGTAAGTTTTCTTCCCTTCTTTGTGGTGTCCTTTGAAGTCAACTGGCTTTGTATTGCCTTGGGCATCTCTGAGGACATTCTTCTTGGAGTTCAGGATACAAAGCAAAGCTAGAGGATTGAGGACAAAGTATAGTCTTCATTCAAAACAGCTTTATTTGGGTACTGTGTGCCTTTGCATTGTGTGTTCATTGTGGCCAGATCATCACTATCTTTTTTATGATGGTGTGGTTAGAACTCTTTAGTTATAATGAGTGTTTGTAGTTATGCTTACTTTTTTGGTATTTTTCAAGAGCCCTAACTTTATACTATACTGGCAGTTGTGTTTCTGGATGTAAGAGCAAACATCAGTTTTTTAGAAATGTTTTGTATATTGGGGTAAGGGTGTTTCCGAGATTAGACTGCGTCCAACCTTGCCCCAAGATATTTAATTTCCATTAGAATTAATCTACCTTTCCCCTGTAGACTTCTGAATTTAAATCCTGTTTATTTACCTGAGGCTATCTGGGAGAGGAAGAAAAGATTCTTTAAGTTTAATGTTCCAGTGGAATCAACCTGTTCATTGAAAGTGAGTCTCTAAAGTGTATTGGATTTTTTTCAATGAATTAGTTAAGGAGATAAACTACCATCAGTACCACATATTTAACTGTTTGGCAACAAAATTTTGCAGAAATCAGCTACTTTACAGGAGAATCTCCTTTATTGGAGCTTGCTGTTGAAAAAGTTCATGGGCAGCCAGTTAAGCCCTAGACCACTTCAGGGCTTTCAGGATACCACCCAGAGAATTTCACTTCTAGCGCCTAAGGCAAGGCTACTAAATTAGCACCCCTAGGAGTGAGGAGTGTTTTAAGATTTCAGGCAACAGTTTGTACAAAGGAGGCTGCTTACAGAGAGAGACACAAACACAAGAGGTGCCATGGAGAATCAAGGAACAAACTAAATTTTTCTGAGCAGCATCTCCTGCCATCTTGAGTGGCCAGTACTGCCTGTCTAGGACGTGCTTTGTAACACGCAGAGAATATTGGTGGTGACAAGACTCTGTGGAGCAGGCATCTGCAGTAAGTTTTGGTTTGTATGTATTTAGCTTGCTAACCAATTTGGAGCGTTTAGTTCTGGCTTTTAGTCCAATCCTGAACTTCAAGATGTTTTTCTCCAGAAAGAAAAGATAAATATTACCATAATATTTGGACACATTCAAATGAGTTTTATAATAAGGGATCCGTGTGGGGAACAGAACTGAATGGGAAGAAGTATACTGTGATTTTAATCAGAATACTTACAAAAGACATTTACAATCTCACACCATTACAATACAATAGTCTTTTAAAACTAGTAAGTTTTTGTTAAAATATTTAAAAATACTACTACTTTTTACTACTGTTTATAGATAGTATTTAATATTTCTGCTACTACAGTAATTTAAAAAGTGATTACTGTATCAAATATTTCTATTTAATAAAGTGATTACTGTTACTGTATTTGGAAATATCTTTATTACTACTGTTCACTAGTAGTGTTTAATAGTACTGTTTAATACTATGAAAACTTCTATTACTGCTATTTTATCTACTGAAGATTTTTCCACATTTGTCAGTATTAATTAGTATTAACCAAGCACTTGTTTTGTATTTGGTAATGTATTAAAAAAATGTTTTGGTCCGTATCTGACACTATTACCCAAAGAGCAAGAAAACACTTATACTTTAAGGAACATTTTTATTATAGAAAAAAATATATTTATAAAATAATTTTCCACATTTCCTCTTTTCTCCTACTTGGCATATCATCCTCTTTCAGCATATAGGGTGGTTCTTCCTTCTTGTCTGTGTTTTTTCAAGTGACCAGAAAACGCACTTGAGCACGTGCAAACCGGTTGCTGTTCTTAGGGATCTACAGCATCTTGGTTGGCTCCTGGCTGCCTGTTAGATGTTGGGCTGTGCCTCACAGTGTCCTCACCTCCATTTCCCCATTGCAAATGTACTTGCGTGGCAAGTGCTGGTGTTGCTAACCCTCTTCTGTCCTGAAGTATATTATCTTCTGATTTCTTCTCAGATAAAATAATTGATCGCGGTAGGAGTTGCTCTCCCTATAATTAAAGAACTATACAGGGATGTTTAAAAATACTTCAATAGGAATTGTTATATGCTTAAGAGAGATTCTGGCTTCACTGAGTGTTTTCCACTACAGAGAGCTGTGACTGCATGGCTAACCAGAGTACTGCAGTAGGCGAAACAGAGCTGAGAGTCCTCTTTCCTGAGTGCATCTTTCAGTCTGCTCTGAGATGCAGCTGCACTGTTATCAGCACCTGGTGTAACTTCTTTTTTGGGGGTAAATCTAGACAAGCTCGAATGGCTCTTCTGTAGAGTCATCCGTTTAGTCATGGCGTACCTGTAGGGTGCCTCTGCATCCTCCTCACTGACTCAGTCAACATTTGTGCGAAGCCAGCAGGGCAGCGTGTTCCGAGGCAGGGGGCTGCGCTGCTGCCGCGAGTCCTGCTCATGGCAGGTGAGCTCTTCTGTGCTGTCTCTTGAGACAGCCAGCACAGGCAGCCGTGACGCAGAAGTGGCAAAGATACAGATGCCGTGTCGATTGCTCAAGCCTACGAGACTAGGTTAGAACTAGGCTGAAATACCTTTCAGGAAGGGTTACGTTGCATCTTAATGCCAACGGTTTTGCGGTTGAGACCTCCCTGCGGCTGGGCCACGCCGCTCATATAGATGCCGTCATTCTAGGGCACCTTATGCTATTAGAGATGTAGCCGTTCTAGGGATACATTCTTCTATGGCCAGAATCCTGGGGAAACGCTCTGCTCTCACAAGCAGAGAAGAGAGGACCACTCTTCACCCAGTTGCAGATGAAATCCCTGATTTTCCTTTTCTAATATAGGAAGTTATTTAACCAGCAGGGACTATACAGCAGAAATATTTTGCTTTCTTTCCTAGTTGAATTAGATGTGTTTCAGTAAGTGTAAAACTATTTTTCTGTACTCCCTGTTTCTGTGACCAATTTTTATTCTTTTATTCTGCTTGGCTATGCGACGTGAGCAAAGACGTTACCCCTAAATTGGAAAGGCCTGAGTAATCTTTTGCTATCGGCATTGCTAAACATTCTTTCTCCCGCTAGTGTAACAATGTCATAAAAGTCATTTTAGCATATGCATTACAATTATAACTGCAAATAGAGCTTTGAAATGCAACTTCTCTTGGTATTTGCTCTTCTATCATACTCATTTAATTCTTGATATAAAACAAGACTTCATTGCTTTTGTGCTGAGAGGGTGATGCCACAAGTTGATAAAGGTAACTCGATGTTTGTAATATAAAGTGTTGTTCCTGTAGTGCAGTGGTCCAATTACACACCAGTAAAGCAGGGATGTAACACAGCAATGCTGCTTTCCTATTTGTTTCAGTAAGTTTAGCACAGTGGGGAATGTGGCATTCATCCAAGGTAATACGTCAAGCTTACAGTTGGCTGGAAGTGCAATGCAAGTTATTTGAAGACTTCATGTGCTGGCTAATAACCCTTGCTAAATATATGCGACGATTATCTTATGAAATGTATTCGATGTCATTTTGTTGCAAGGATTTTGTGTCATAATTTCAAGACATTATGACATTCTACAGGTATTTGAACATGCTTCTCTGTAGATGCTACACTTACAGCATTGTAGTTTTAATAATCAAATAGAATTTCTGTATGGTTAGAAATTATGTACACTCTTTTTCCAAGACCCTGCTGAATCTTATGAAATTGAAAAGAACTACTCCTTTAAGTTGGTCATATGATGTAAATTTTTCCACCAAAAAGAAGCCCTAATTTTTGAGGAAAAAGGTATCTAAGTTAAGATCTAAAATGAAAATACAATGTCAACAGTCTCATTTCTTTTTGAAGCCCAGAGAGCTAGTAATGTATCAGCAATTCAGCAGCTGGGAGAAACCAGAGATGTCAAGGCATCTTTTTTGGTGGTGACTTTGCTGTTGAGACCTGGAGTGTTTGTGCTAAGGTACCCTTTAGAATTTTTGGTCTCATTTTTGGACTAATTTTCACATCATTTTAAAGCCATTCCTCAAGTCAGTAGATATCACTATGGTATTGTGGCAGTCAACCCACAACTGTCTCAGATATATTAATATTTTTTTCTTTATAATAATATTCTTTAAAATTTTGAACAGTCCTCAGCAAAATATCTATATATTTAAAATATCATGGGAGTGGCTTTGCAAACTGCTCCAGGATATATCTCAGCACATTTCAAATGTGATGAGGAATAGCTACCGCTTGTGGAGTATTAGCAGATAGTTCATAATTAAGGAGTTAATCTTCAGCCTTGTTAGCAGTCTCGGTACAGAGGTTACCAGTGCACACTAAAAACAGTGCTGTGATTTCTTTTTGTGAATCACAGATAGCTTAGAGTACATCAGTTTCAAGCAAGTTATTGAATGCTTTAATAGGTAAAAATACCAGCTGCTAGTAAAGTAATCAGTGAATAATAGTAAAATACCAACTGGTAACAATAACCAGTACTGCACCTGGTTTGATTTAATTATTATAAAGGTAATACCCATCTCAGGTTTGGCCTTTTATTTTTTTTTTTTTATCCCTACTACTAATTTTTCAATAATCCTTCTAGAAAAGGCTATCTGACACCTCTTGGTCACAGACATTTTCTCTGCGGTAGTACGTTCGCGCTTACAGTAAAAACAACAATTGCTACTAGCATCTAAAGCTTTCCAAAGATCTTTAGTTACACACCTACATACATACAACTTTCTTGCAGCATTTCTGAATGCCTTTGGCATCACTGATCCAGCAAATAGAAGGTTGTTTGTCACTGGCAACATCCGTCATTCCAGGAGGTGCGTTTGTTCCAGCTGGTTGGAGTTGTTTCAGCACTGACACCCAGCGAGTGTATAAAAGAAAATAAAGAACAGTGAAGATGCACGGTGGCTAAAAATCCAGCCACAGGCTTGGCCTGTGCTCCTTCAGGCAGAAGTAGTGTCAGGTGTGTGGAGAAAATAAAACAACTCAACGCTGACTTAGCTGAGCATCGAGGCTCTGTGCTGGTCTGGCAAAGCAAAGATAACTGCAGACAGTTATTAATGGAACAGAAAAAGGGGATCAATCGGTACTGGTGTCTTACTGAGTACTTAGTAATTCCTACCAGCATCAAGAGCAGCAGCAAATTCTCCATGCAGTTATTATAGTGAGCTTGCTGACTGCAAATGTGTGTTGTGTATGTTGACTGCATTTAAGGGTCCTCGTGCATCAGTGGGGAGTAGAGGAAGAGCGAATGTTGAGTGGATGAGGGTATGTGCTGATTTGGCAAAGGATATGGGCTGAATTCCTGGGTCAATAGTGGTAACGATCAGAGTGCCTTTCTGATGAGTAATTGAGTATAGGGCAGTCAAAATTTTCCTCTCAGCAGTGACAATTTGGCATAGTATATGCCAATATTTAATGAATAATACACATTTGGGACTGTCCAAGCTGGCTTTAGGCTCCTACAGCTGCTTTCAGAGCTCTGAAAGCTTTGTTTTGGACTGGAAAAAAATCCCCCACATTTGAACGTCACCTGTCAGGGGTTTTGGGGACAGCAATCACAAAAGGAGGATCAGTCAGAGATAAAGATCAAAACTACACAGCGACAAAACGTGCTTGTCCCTGGATATGCTGGATCAGAGTATCTGCTCAACACCTTGGTTTGCTTTGATGACTAGCACTGACACTGAGATTGATGCTGCTTTTTCAGTAACAAAACTCCAGCTGAACCACTGAGTTTGTATGTGTAACATGCTGTGGGTTTTTTTTTTTTCCGTGTTTCCTTACAGACAAACACATTGAGAGAACAAGGCGTTACAGTATGTTTCTAATGCTCTGTAAACAGGTCTGGATTAAAAGTGAAAGACATATCTAAATTCTGTAAAAATAACTAGCATCTTTCTTTAATCCAGAGTTTAAACTCAATGTCTTGTTTATTGTTACCAATCAGTAATAAGCTTCCACCTTTATGATTTAATATTTTCCAGACCTTCAATTGTTGTGGCACTGAATTTTCACCAGTAAATTCATAAGCATTTCCATGCATTTTGTGGCAGAGTGTGTTGTCTTTGATATTTAGTGTGGAACTCCTTTGTGGCAGTAGTAATACTGCAAAATAATGTTGAGTGTTCAGGAGGTGAAAGGACTGTGCCTCTCAGATGAAGTGAGAAATATTTCTGAAAGCATACCCTACACCATTGTTGCTCTCCTAAATATGTCTTAGTGCTGTATATTTGCTTTTATATTTAAAATTGGCATTTAATGGTTAATGTGGGAAATGACTATAAGAAGGAAAAAAGAAATTTTCAGCATTTTTATGCTGCTTCTTGGCTGTGTCAGTGGCACTAAATATAATCTGGTAGTTTACTCATTTTGTTTTACCTTTGCATTCTTCCAGTGTATGAATAATGGTCAGTTAATACCATTAACACTATTTTTCCTTTTTTTCATAAAAAAAAAAAAAAGGCAGCGGGAAAGATTTTTTCACATAATCTTCTCTGATTGCCAAGTTATTTGTATGTAGAGGGAAGATTCTTTTTGTATAATCAATCTGCTGCTACCCATTTTACTGCCAAGTATTCCTTCTCTATGGTAGCGTAATGTTACCTAGGGAACAGCTTAAAGCTGACACATACAGTGGTGCCACAAATTAATTTCACAGTTATCAGGATATAGGGTGATAACAACAACATGAGCTACTGTGAAATTACCATTGTTCCCATTGAGTTACAGTGTAATTATTACTTTTGTGGCAACTATGCAAATAACTCATGTCACCACTGTAGGATGGGATGTGCTTTCTCCTTTCTCTGATTCAGTACTTTGTGCTTCAGAGACGTCTTTATGTACTATAAAGTAGGGCTGTGCTTTGAATTGAAATCTAAATATGGTTATATCTTCACAGAAAGAATAACAGAAAAGCAACCCTTAAGAGAGTAAAACCCGAACTCCTTTGCAGTCTGTCCATTATCGCCTGGAATTGGATCTGCAAATGTGTGCTAATTTAACAGAAGATAATCACACTGTTAGTTTTCCATTATTTCCAGCATGAAAGTGGGAATCTTCCTTCAAAAAGGGAGCTTTGGGTTAGTTAATTTTAGTACGAGATATTTTCAGGTTTCTTTGCTGCCATTTTGTGGAGACTGTTTGGTGGAAGGGACAGGTGAAGAGATGTTTGATTATATTATATATTCTTATATTGATAGGTAGGAAAAAATTTCTGGAGCAAGGTTAAGGTATTGTTCTCAGTATATAAGCTGGGATGTGTCTTTGACCCTGAAAAATGGTCAAAACAAGGAAAAATGGTTAAAAACAAGGCAGCTGCTGAGGCTTAATGATGGCAGAAAGCAAGAAGGTCACATAATGTGGTGAAGTTGGCACAGATGTTCCTTGTATCACTTTGTTAGAACCAGAAATAAGAAAGCTTTGGGAACTGCAGGTTTAGGTTACATATTTTCAGAAAGGTAAGCTCCATGTTTTTATTGTTTTCCATCCTTGGGTTGGGATATTCAAAAGTTCCTGCAGAAAGCTTGGGTGACCGCTTGCAGTTGTATATGGGCAGCTCACCTTAACCTCCTTTTAAAATTTTCGTTCTAGATCAGTGGCTAACAAGTAGATTTTCAAAACTACTGAGAATTAAAGAACTTTAAATGTTTAAATACTGAAGAGGGAAGAAAACTTTTGACATGTGCCATTTAGAAAAACATCATAGCTGCTAGTGCATGAAAAGAATGAGCAAATGGAACTTGAGTAATTAAGTCCACAACCAAGTGAAAATCTGTATGTGTATGATAACTCACTATTATCAAAATTGTGAGTGCAAGATAAATTTCCCTAAAGGACAAAAATCTGATGATGGTAAGGTTTTCTTTCTATTTTAGAGTTTAGGGAAACTTCACTGGCAAATAATGGAATAATGGAATGATACCTTTTGAAGTTGTTTTTTTTTTTTTAGAAATTAAATTCTTAATTTTTATTTTATAGTATATAAAACAAGGAAATTGGAGAAAATATTTTCTTATTTTAGTTATAATGACTTTTCAGATATTCTTTTTTTAAAAAAAAGTTTTAAAATTAAATTTAAAGTATTTTTAAAATTGCAAGATAGCTTGCAAATGGAATCTGTCTCCCCAGTTTTTTGTTATATTGCATCATTAGAAATACAGGACAGCTTGATGATCCTGTTTCTGTGAGAATTGACTTTTGGAGGAATAACTATGAGTGGTGTTCTGAAGAAGCTGTCTGTGTCCATCAGTATTTCTGAAACACATATTTGTACTGCATCACCAAGATTTGAGCTGCAGAGATATGCTGTAAATTTGTGTGAAAATACAATTGTACCTTTATTTCCTTCCATGTATGAGTTACATGAATACTGGTTTTTTTGAGGTTACAAAGAGAATTGTAGCAAAGCTATTGAAAGAATAGGCATAACAACCAAATGATGATGGAACGTGAAGAAAAGAGCTATGCCAGGTGCCAGTGTTCCAATACATATTATCCACATTTTTCAAAATAACAGTTTTCTGATGCCATTTCTTTAAAGCTAATGAAAACCAGCTATGTAATCACAAAATTACAAAGCAGTGTGCTGTCCTGCATCAAAGTATTGTGCTTTTAATTGAAAATACATAGATTGATTAAAAAAGTCAATTCCATGAAGCTCCTACTGATTTGTATTTTTGAATTGCTGTACCTGAAGGAGAAGCAGCTAAGCAATAGTTGGGGTATTTTTCAGTGGTTTTATAGTTGTAAGTTCATCTCTAGAAAAGCAATGTTCTGATTCTTTCTTGACTTCAATTTTTTTTTTTTTTCCTGAGGTGTCAAGACAACCTGCTCAGGTTCTGCACTGATGGAAAACACCAGTACCATACAACCTGTGCAAATAATGATCTAGTAATGACAAGATGGATAAACCTTATGTTCTGGCTCATTTATTATCCGTGTGATGAATAACACTGGAAAAGTGTGCAGAAATTAATGAACTAGCTTCATGGAATGACTCCTGTTTATCATGTGGTTGTTACTCTTTCTACAGTTTTGATGACAAGTATATTTATTGCAGTATTTGGAGGTTGCTAATTACTATGAGTGATAGCAAGACTTTGTGGGAATACTCTTAAATTTGACTGTTTAAAAATTTTCTTGCTGTCACCCTCCACTTTTATCAGTTCTAGGTATTGAAGAGCTAAGTCAATATTCAATGCCACATTATTGCTCAAGTGCAGTAATATTTAACCGATGGAAGTTTAATTTGAAAGAATCAGCTTGGTCTTAGCAAGAGTTTCTGGAAAATCTACTGCGATCCTTGCATGGTGTTGTTAGGAGTCAGCCTTGTGGAAGTAAGTCATAAAAGTTTAGAGCTGCCAGAGGTGCTCATTGTCCCAGTTTTGGAAAGAGTGAGGAGGTCGGGGTGGGTTCTTGTGGGACTGCGAGCAACTTCTACTGTTGCCAGTAATGAGCAAGAAGCTCAAGTTGATCATAAAAATAAAATGTCTTTTGTATGCCTGATGACCTGAACAAGCGGTTATGCTCAGGATAAGTGTAGTGACAGATTTGTAATTATTAGATACCATAAGGTTGCTGGGTTGTGGTTTTTTAAGGAATCTAAACTTGAACTATATGATGGACTCTTTCGTTAATATGTGCATACAACTTATCTCCAAAACTACTTGCATAAAAATGCCTGACAAACTATAGAGTGATAATTAAGAGTAATTTCCTTGCAAAATAGGTAGCATTAATTATTGTATTACTCTTGGTGTCATTTATTTATGGTTCCTTAGGTTTACTGAACAAATACTGATAATTCTTGCTGCATGTGACAGAACAGGAAGGTTAGATTTCTTCCTGCCTTTTTCAAGTAATGGTAAGATCTCGTCTCATTAGTTTGAACTTCTTCCAGTTGATGACCGGTTTCAGATATCATAATGGTGAGACAGGAGGGAAGAATGGGCTTTTTTTTGGTGTCAACCTGCTAGCTTTATCCCCCTTTGTTTTCTTTGCATGTTTTGTTTGGTTGGTTGGGGGTTTTTTGAAGTTTTTTTCCTCTTGTCTCTAGTATACTTTTTTGTTATTGTTCCTCATGGAGCCTACTATGACTTCACTAGTTAAGAGAGACTGAGCCATATCCTGTAATGTAATCTTTCTTTGCTCATGGAGTAGTCGGTTGAAAAGGTTGCTACTTTGCAGACTGATCTTACATTTTCTCCCTCTCTCTCTGGCTGGCTCATGAGTGGTCAAAGGGCTCAGAAAAAGTAGCCTGAAAGCTCTGACTACCAGAGAAGCAGATTAGAACCTGGTGGTTTACAAAGGGTGAAAACCAACCTAACGGCAGAGTCACTCTCCGGCCGCATAGTCAGTTTAAACCTCTGAACTAAGGTCTGTGAGCAGAGCCTTGGGAAGGTCCTTTTACAGGTTCTCATGGCTCCTGTCAGATAGAGGCAACCTAACCTAATCTGGAAACATAACCTAGCTATATTATGTGCTGTATGTACAGATAAGCGTGTGAGTGGTTATGGTACTTGAATGTTGGTGTAAGGCTGAGTAAAATTCTTTTTTAGGAGTGAAAACTGAAAACTGTGGCCCTCTTGTTTCAAAATAATAAACCTAGTGTTTCTTTATGCAAGGCCACTGAAAATTAACAATTATGGTCTGTGCTCTGAAGAATATAAATAGTTCCTCTTCTCCAGGGAAAAGTATATAAATCAGTGCCAAATCTCGCTAAATTAAAAAAACAAATAACCTATTTCATTTTGGCAGGGTTGGTAATGTTCTGATCCTTGGCTTCAGGGCCAACATATTTTTCTAGGTCTACACAGAAAGATGTTCATGTCATTTCTGCCTCTACAGTAAATAAAAAGCTGGATCAGCTCTCCTCTGTTGTCTCTGTAATGAGTTCCAACTGGAGTAGTATCCCTCCATGCTTGGCAGCTTAGGCAGCTTTTCAGTGGAGCATTTTCGATTTTTAGAAAGAAAGATTTTTAACCTCTTCCTTGCCCGGAAAGGTATTAACATTGCAACATAAGACATTACCTTAAAAATAGAAACTACATCAAAGTTTTGAGATTTATGGACATAAGTACATTTTCTATTTATCCAGAAGAGTCTTCCACATTCTGACGTGTCTTATTTCTTTTTTGTGGAATCAAGAATATACTTTTAGTTTTATTCTTCATAGTACAATACAGCCTACAACTATGAGTTGCTGCCTTATATCTGCTACTTCTATATAGCATAAATTTATTTCTTTATTTTTAATTACTTTGCCCAGTAGTCTTTCTCTTAAATGTTTCCTCACTGAAATACTAAAACCTGCAAGAAGTTTTTTTGTAAAATCATTTGACTGGTCAGTTTGCCACTGACCAAGGAAACAAGCTCAGTTTTAATTGAAGGCAATATATGGCATTGTACGTTCAATACCAAACAGGTAAAACTGTTTTAAAACAGAAATGTGATCTCTACCAGCTTCCCTAGAAAATGATATGTGATTAGGGAATTTGTTGGGGAGGAATGATCCCTTTCCATTGTTCCATACCAAGATCTATGAAGAGCTTTCTTTATCTTCTCGTTTTGCCTATCATCAGGTTCTCAATGTGGTTGAATTACATCTGCCACATCACTGTGCTGTTTTACAGCTATGAATTCCCTCTCTCAGCACACGTGGAAGACTCAGAAAGTGCCAAGCACCTTGGCCAACACTGAGAGAGCTCTTCCTCTTGCGTCGAATTTTAGATGAAGCCAAATTCATATGCTTAAACTTGAACACATGCTTAAGTGTATGCAAAGCATAGGGCCACAGTGCCTGTTCCTGAAAGTGTAATGTCTGTACTGCATGCAGTATTTAAGTTGGCTCATGAAAATAAACACAGGTCATGGGAATTCAGCTGTTGCTTCTCGTGTGATAATGTGGCCAGTGACCTGTGTTGAAGCAGCTCATTTGCTGGAAATACTCAAGTAATAATCCTGAGTTTCAGCCAGAGACTACCCACTAAGAACACTAATACTCCTGTAGCACCATGGATAGTCCTGGTCTTGTGCGAGTACATTTCTGCGAGTAGGATTAATAATTAATGTATGTTCCTTCTGTGTAAAACAGCGTAATGTCTGACAGATGGTGGTTTTTAACGAACACTGCAGTAATTCTTATCAGGCTAAGCATGTTTTATATGTGCCTAAGCACTAAAAGACTATTCCATGGATGTATGTAAAACCTGCATGGCTTTCTTGCGGTCTGTTAGTAGTTTTAGATCATGGACATATTGGATTTTTGAGAGGTTGTAGTAGTAGTGATGGTAGTGGGATTATGCCAAATTCCATAACATTATAGAAGTGGTCTGCCTTGAGCTGTCAAGTGTGCCTATCTGTAGGTGAACAGCTGAGAAGAAAAAGATTTGCTACCAGTTGTAGCAACTTATTAAAATGTGCAAGTCTATGATACAGTATTTTGTACCAGCTTTACTATCTAACCATAATATATAGTTACATAACCATAGTTATATAGTTAATATAACCATACAATAGTTGAGGTCGTCTTATTCCTTAAATACCTTCTATAGTCCTGTTGGGGAAAGAAGGTACTTAATAAGTCCTTATTCCTCTTTTACTGAGGCGTACTCACGTAAGATTTAGAGGTCAAATTGGGCACCCATCAGTATAGTAAAGCTGCGCTGGCCTCCAAGGAAAGGTCATCTTTCTCTTTCTGAAAGCTGCAGAGGTGTATTAATGAACGATGGAATGGTTAATGTGCTATCAGGAGCTCGTCCAACATCAGCATCAGGCTGATGTGCTAGAAGGACTGCCTGATGTGCTATAAACACTTTGGATATTTAGATTCTCCAGTTGTATGTAACAAACTGATAAAAAAGCATGCACCATGGCATACTTGTGATGGATGGTTGTCATTGCTTAAATGAAGGCTTTGAATCACAAATCTGTGTGCAAGTAGCTATTTTCTTTCTTTTGTAAAATACTATGCTAACTATTTCTCAGAATGAGTAATGTACCATATATAGCACCAAAACAGCATCTAAAAGTGTTTCATATTATGCTAAAAAGAAATAGATACATCTATTGAATACGGCATCTAGTTTGCATCCTTGGAAGTATCCATTTGGACCTTTTTCCCTGGAAATGTAATTTTGAAATACTGTACATCTGTTCCATGGAATAGATGTATTTTTCAACTTTATTGAAAATTATATAGTATTTTTCAAGTATTATTCAATTTTTTTTCAAAATACTTGTAGTTACGAGAAACTGAAGGTGGTTATTACAGTCACTTACAAGCTGCCCCTGTAAGTCCCTAAAGCCTGAGAGCACCTAAAGGCTGACAGAGTATTTAGGTGGCTCTGCAGTTAAACAGCTTCTCAACACCAAACTCTACGGTAGGTTTCCAAACAGGGGGTCTTCCTGTTCTACATCGATTCAGATGCTTCAGGTTAACCAAGCCAGATGTACAGAAGGAGCTAGTAACTATCTGATGCTGCAAGCTAATAGCTTAGAGGCTTAGCAAGTATTGTTTGGCATGTTAAATATGTGAGTTCAAAACCCTTCTCTTCTTAATTTTTAAGTAAACACTTCAGATGAGACTAGATCAATAACTCTGGCTGGTTAACTTCATTTTTTTTTCTCCTTTAAAGTAAAAATGAGATGTAGTTTTGTGTTCTCTCTGTTTTGAATACACACATCTTCTAACACCTTCTTTTACATCATAATTTCAGTGTTAGCATTAAGTCTTCCAAGTAATTCCTATGGATATAGTACCACGAGTGAGTGGTGCCAGTTCCATAAGAGATTTTATGATGAGTCTTCACAATGTCATCTCTGTTTTTAGATGCTGCTGTGGTGATTTGCATTGAAAGCAGCTTAAAGAAGGCCTAGGAGATTTGTAAACTGCTTCCCTGTGTGTATAAACTGACATCACTGGAATTAAGTCTCTCTAAGGCCTAAAAATTGTTATTAGGTGTATGTATTATTCGTTTATAGTGCATGTGATGTATGTATTGGTTTAATAAGTGATTATCTTAGTGGATCTACTGGGCAGAGGCTAAAAGTGGAGTCTGCAATGAAGAGTGAGAGCTGTAGCAGAGAGATTCAGAAATTCTAAGTCAGAGAAATGAGTGAAAGGGAAACAGTACTGTAAAGCAGTGCTCAAAAAGGGAGAGGTATATATTTCCTCCCCAAGTAAGCTAAAGTATGATAATGTGGCACTGAACAAATAATGATACAATCTTTAAATTTCTTAATATGTCATAACTATTATTTCTCTTGCGTTTTGCATGGTACCCCATTGAGATCAATGGGCGATTTAAAATAGATTGACTATTGTCGGCTTTACCTATTGTGCTCATAGACTGAGATCAAGAATAGAAGTTGATCTTTGCTGGAGAATAAGTTTCGTAAGTGTACAAGTGTACTCTACATCTGAGAAATTGCTCTCACCCACTAGAAAATATTTTCAAAACCTGGTGCCTGCAGGGTCAGATTTCTGTAAAACAGTTGTCTGAAATCAGTCTTCAGCCTGTAGAAGTGGATTGACTTGTAATAGTGTGTGTATATATATATATATATATATATATATATAAATTAAAGTTCTGAGCTATGTCAGTACATGGCATTAGTGTTACACCTTTCAGCTTTCAAATTCAGGTTAGTTATTGTAACACAATGGGAATGCTCAGAGAGTGTTTTCTGTAGCATTAGAAAGAGACTAGCAGCAGTTTATTCTAAGAACAAGGAAGATTCTGTTCTTCCTGCACTGATATGCAGTAAGATTACTTTATTAAACATTATGAGACTTGGTAGAGTATGTTGTTGTTGAAGTGGATCTGGGATATATATTGAAGTTACCAGCTTTGCACTCTGTCTGCTTTTTTTTATTTCGTGTCATTCTGGTTTAACATTGCAAACAAGCGTTAGAGAGTTGTTTTACAGCTGACTATTTTGATATCATTGGTACCATGAAGTTAGGGGAAATCTAAGTACTTTTCCAGTTTTGCTGCTCTGGGTATTCCTGAGAACACAGCTGATGAAGTTGTCTCATGAACCAGTACAGATTCTAGGGCTCTGAAAAGGAGTTGAGTAACTGCCTAAAAAGCAAACAAAAGCCCGAGTGATGATCATAGAATCATAGAATGTGTTGGGTTGGAAGAGACCTCTTAATGGCCATCTAGTCCAACCTTCCTACAGTAATCAGGGACATCTCTAACTGGGTCAGGTTCTTCAGAGCTCCATCAAACCTGACCTTGAATGACTTCAGGGATGGGGCCTCCACCACCTCCCTGGACAACCTGTTCCAGTGATCAACCACCCTTATATTAAAGAACTTTTTCCCACTGTCCAACCTAAATCTACCCTTTTCTAGCTTAAAACCATTACCTCTTGTCCTATTGCTACAAACCCTTGTGAACAGATCCTCCCCTGCCTTCCTTTAGGCCCCTTTCAGGTGATACTGCTTTACATTTTCTTCTCCTTCAGATGACACTGCTTTGCATTTTCTTTTCCTTTCTACCACTGCAATGTAGTTTGTCAGTATTAGTTTTTATTTCCATGCAGATAAATTGGATGGGAATTTAAGCTGGAAAAGTGATTATTGTTATACCATTCTACAAAATTCTGAATGAATACGTGTCTCTTACTTTAAACTTTTTGCTTGTTCTTTTTTGGGATTGTGGTATGGCATGGTATGACATGGAAGGGCTGCAGTGCTTTGTCTATATTAATACTGCTCTGTTTACAGTTCTGTAACTTGCTTTGTGTAAGTTTGTGACACTCATCTCATGACTGAGAGATACTTTCAAGAGCGAGGATAAACTGTTGGTCCTTTGTTCCGAAACTGGACTGGAGAAGGGCAAACAGTTTTCTGTGTATCTAGTATATGTTTATTAGGTTCTAGTACTAATGTTTTCTCAGTAGTGTCTAATTTTTCACTTAGACTTTGTAGGCCCACGAAGAAGTGAATGAGGTGATAAAAATGAGTTCATTTAATAAATACATTTTCTGCTTCTTGGTTGTGGCTTCAAAGAATATCCCTGTTAAAATCCAGGTATTTGAACCAAAGATATTACCATTAGAAGTTATGTCATCATGAACTGTATATGACTTTGTTAACGGTGTATCAGCCATATTAATTAAACAATTTCCAAATCAAGA